>CAUHTR010001858.1:0-66805 GCA_959609185.1 Schmidtea polychroa | reverse complement strand
TTCAAAAAAAATTCAAAAAAATACTGAAAAAATTTAGGTTTGTAAGAAGGAAAGTCTGGACAAATTTAGTCATCACAAATTATTTGACTTCCTTAGATAAAGGAAAAATATAATTCAAAACATTCTGTGAAAATTATAAATAAAGTTATAACAAATTGAAGGCTTTTATTAATTTTCAGTTTCTCTAAAGTCTTAGTTCCAACTTAAATTTATTTATAAGAACTTTGAACAATATTTTCCATTAAAAGCAAAGGATTAAATTTTAATATCAGTCGTACAATTTTAAATTGACTAAATTTAAAACTTTTGTTTTACTAAATTCCCAACTCAGTGAATGATCAAAGTTTTACGTAGTTGGGTCATAAATGTTTGATAAATAAATTGTGTAATGGATGTTTTCAATATACTGACCAAATGTGGGATTGAGCTTGGATTCAATGGCGTTCTTTGAATCCAATCATAACAAATTGTATTGAATCTTCATAAAGAACTGTTTTAATTTGATCTATGAAATTATTAATTTTCCTAATACACCAAAGTGCATAAAATTACGGTACGTTTAACCATAAATTAAGATATAGTATAAAACATAATTAATTTAAATTGAAAGAAATTAAAAATAAGAATTAAAATAAGAACACATATTAAGGGCACTGGTATAAATTACGGGCATTTACTATAGAAATGTAGAAAAATAACTTTGGTGAGAAATATAAATTACAAACACTGATACACTGCACACAACAAATCTATAATAAAAAATGCACATAGGTGAACAAATATTGTGGGCAGCAATCATTTATTGCGGAATTTTTTAATTCTAAAAATACATAATTTGAGGGTTTTTCTAGCGTTTTAGAATCAGAATTTATAATTGAAATATTTATTTTAATTAATTATTTTTTAATACTAAGAAATTGATAAAGAAAGATTGATCGAAGTTAAAGAAGGTGAAAATTACTGCAATCACATAAAAATTTCACGAAATTATTTATAATTGAAATCATTTTATAATAGCTTTGAAATGTAAAAGCTTCCAAAAATATATCCTAAATACTCTGAAATTCATAATAAATAAGAAATGTTAATTAAAAACACTTAACAACATAAAAAGATTAAAATTATTTTAAAAACATTTAGGAAAATGTAAATTTAATAAAAAATATACCTATTACCTTACTATATGCCCATATAATTCGTCTTCATTGCATATAATTTATTCATACTCCCGTTTCCGGTCGATAACATTTTGTAGTGTGTTGGACTGATATGCACTTCATGCCTGAAATGAATTTAAGTTTAAGGATATTTTATTAGGTCATTTTACGATGTAATTTTTTTTAAATTTTAAATAATTTAGATTTATAAATTTTATGCATAAAATTTATTTACACATTCATTTTTAGGTTGAATTTTACATGAAAATATGAATTAAGTATTATTATTAAATAAAAATAATTTTCATTATAAAAAATAACTTAAGTTATTATTTTAAGAATTTTTCAATAAAATAACCGTTTTATCAAATCCAATGATTTTTTTGGTCATTAGTTTGGTAGCGTTTTTTATAATAGGTATTTTGTGGTGAGGAAATTTATTTCTCTGACCAGATTAAAATTCTATAATAAAGGTGACTTTGTGACAGTGTCTGTGATAGAATGAATCTGTAGAAAGGATTAGAAATATTTTCAGATAGTTATATAATCCTATTTCCCTTTGCATGGATTTTAAATTATGGCCAAATGTTTTAAATAGTGATTTAATTAGTTATTGTTTAACAAAGGAAAGTAGTTTTTTTCCAAAATAGAATTCCGCTTGGGTCAAATTATAGAAAAGGACAAAATCACTCACAGAATTTCCCCAACAAATATTTAAAAAAAATTCAAAATGAGAAGAAAGTTCACAAATCTTGGCTTTGTTATTCTCCGAGAACTGTAAATATATACGGTTTAATGTGCAGGTATTTTTCAACTTCTTCTAATTTTTTTGTGAAAGGTAATTCTGATTAAAAACACACAAATAATTACATGCAGAATTACAAAGCAAATAAAATACATAAAGACTCAATTATTGTTTGGTTCTCATGAAATGAAAATATAAACGTTATAAACAACTAAGAAAGGAAAATTCAAGGAGAAACGATAAATTTAATAATGTTTTGAGGCGTCTCGTTCCAGTAATTAAATTTCTAAGTGAGCTAGGAATTATTTCGCTGTCATTATGAGTTTCAGATCCATTTTTAAGGAACACATTCAAAGTAAGACCAAGGATTCATTAACTTGATTATCAAAGAGGAAATAATAACACTTGTGGCAAAACTGATATTGATAAAAATTACAGAAGAAATTAATCATGACATCACTAAATACTTTTCCCTAATTGTTGATATAACCTTATATAGACGTGCCTTATATAGACTAAATGTGGTTCATAGTGTGTATTGTGTTCTGAGAAGTTGTCATCCTCTTCTCTAAAGCCCAACAAGTTACTCTTGGAAACAAAGCATCCTAGCTCAATAATCAAATAAACTTCTGTAAATTCAACCCGAATGACTGCATAAATCCAGATGTTTTCACATAGCATTAGGGCTAGTCTGAAAGCCTGGGGAAATATCATATCGAATGTGCTGGGAAACTTTGAACTTGAGAAGTTAAACCCCATTTCAATGTCAAACAATACTGTTAAGAAATGAATAGCGAAGATGTCTGATAACATGCTGCTGCATTTAGTGTCAAAATTTCAGAATTTGATTTCTTACTTCTTTACGATCCAGTTTGATAAAGTGACAGACGGCTCCAACTTAGCATAACTTTGTTTCTACATACGATATGTTTATAACAAGCATTTGATAGATGATTTATTTGTGAAATTATTAGCATCAGAACAATTGCAAAAGAAATATTAAATAAAGTAGACAGATTCTTTGAAGCGCATGGTAACGAATGGGAACATGTAATTAACGTGTATACTGATGGCGCTTAAGCAATTATTGGTTTTCAAACTTTAGTTAATCAAAAATCCTTAAATATTATTGTTACACAAAATACAAATCATTGTACCTCTGCAATACAATTTAGAATTCACAATCACTAAACTACTGCATCTGGTTTCGACAATCAGTAGAGTCAATCTAGGTGATTCCTACATTTAACTTGAAATTAATCGATATTCGTGATTAATAACTTTAATAATTTTATTCCAATTACTTCTCCGATAATTTCGTAATTCACTTTGTGTTTCATTTTTATTCTGCTTTCTCGTCCAGTGTTTTTCTTTTTTTAAAATTGTGTCGCCTAATGTAAATTGTGTTTCACCTTTATAGTCTGCCATCTAATAACATTTACAGATAATTATTTTTTCGACTTTCCCAGTGGTCCATTCGTTATCCCGAACGATCTGTAAAAATAATGCGATTCCATTTTTTTGTTTTTGTTCTTTTTTTTAATTGAATTTGTTAATTAAGAACGACCTTTCCGTATTTCATTGTTTAATTTTATTGATTTTGTTATTTTCTCATTTTTAATGTTCTTTCCTCCAGAATTCTGGAACAACATACCTTTTATTTAATACATTTACACCACTTATTCAATTAATTTTATTGTACAGATGTTGTAGTGCCTCCTTTATTCATATATAGTATATTGTAATATCTATTGTAATATATATATATATATATATATATATATATATATATATATATATATATATATTATATTATATTAAATCAAAAAATAAAAACGTTTTTCAGATTTTGTTTAAATAACCAGAAAGAAGAAAAGAGGACTTTTTCAAAAAGAGATCTTTCCAATATATTAAAAGATGAAGTTAAGTAAAAAAGGACATCTTAAAATATAGCTGGGTTAAGATATCTAAAGCACGTTAGATTGTATTTCAGAAAATCACGTTCAATTACAGTTCTGAAGCACGTTGAATTGGATTTTGAAAGCACATTTACTATTTTAGTCATCGCTAGTGTTCTGTTGAATAGTAAAATATATAAATCAATTCGTTCTCATTTTACATTAAATTTTCATCGCACAAAAAATATCTTCAACAGACGTTGAAAATGGCACTATCAAAAACAAAGTCGAACATAGAAGAACTGATTCAAGAAAAGCAAATGTATCCATCTAAATTTTATGACTAGAATGTAATGTTAAATAAATAATTATTTGTCAAAAAATTGTTATTTTACTTACTTAATTTGGCTCGGAATTGCTGGAAAGAATCAGGAAATAAAAACACATTCAATTTCAAATACGCCATCATGCAATCCAATATAATGATACCCATATAATCCTTTTCAATGACATGCAATGAAAAAGGAAAAAAGAAATGAAATAATGTGAAAATGTTAACTAATCAAAATTTATTACATAATTTCTGTATGCCAGGTCCAAACTTTAGACCCATATCGAAAATTTTATTATAATAAGTGGGAAGCATCAATGGGTCTGAGATGTTTGAGAAAATTTTTATTCTTAAGAAACGGAATCTTTAATCAAAATTCATGTCAATTAAAATTCAAAAGATCATCTCAATATTTCGACGAAAAGATGAAAGAAAAAATTAACCTAGAATGTTAAAGTATATATTATATGATATTTATTGAAGAGACATTTATCAAAAAATAATTTTCAGTTAACTTTTTTAATGAATTATCTTTTATTTCTTTGTGAAATTTCTAATCCGTCTAAAACTCGGGAAACAAATGTTTGCAAATAATTCCTTAATTTTGTTACATAATATCTTTTTGAATCGATGTTAGCTGCAAAGATAAAAATTTATTTTGTGAAAAAATTGCAACTTTGTGAATTTTACAGGAAACTGTTTTTTTTTCATTTAGGATTTTTTAATTATTATTTTGGATGCCATAATTTTCGTGATTATAGAAATTAATTTTTTAATTAATTTTTCAAACTTTCATTTTAATAAAATATTAATTATTTATATTAAAGTAAATTTAATTTATTAATTAGTAAAAGTGATTTAAAATATTTAAAATAAATAAAATATTTATTAACTCGTTCAATGCCATGAGCACCACCGGTGATCCGTGGCGTCTTATGAAATTTGGAGCTCTTGTTCTAAGAATTATAAGGCTTATTTAAAAAAGTTCTCAGATATTTTATTTACAAAAATATCCAATATAAAAAACAAAAATAAAAAATTTTTTATACATTTTAATTTAAACAAAAGTGATTATTTATTATATCAATGGATACACCTTGTTATATATGATATAATTCTATAGTATGATCTTATTAACTTATTAACTTATTAATGTTAACTTGTTGTTATTAGAAATTTGTTGAACTCAAACGAGTCACCTGTAAAAAATACTGTCTCGGGACAGTTGGGGTGCTTGTTTGTATGATATATAATATAAAAGCAAATAACAATAACAAGATCAATTTGCTTAATTAACACAAATTGAAAAAATTACTTAATGGTTCAAATTCAGTTCATATGCATAATACACGACAATAGTTTCGGATAGATAAGGGGTATAAAATAATCTCCTTTAATTTCATTTTAATTTATCTAGCGATTATTAACTGCATGGTTTTCTTTTGAGGTTTCTGTTAATTTACTGCTTCTTTCTTATTAGCTTTTTATCGACTTTTTAAATTAATTTTTTATTTGTCAATTTTTCTATAGAGATAATTTACTATAGTAAATTATCGCTATATAGTTTTATTTTAATTTTTACCCCGCAAGTAACACGCGATTATAAAAATAAAAACTCGCTACAAACTCTAATCTTAAATAAAAAAATAATATAATACTACACTACGCACCTTATTCTTTTAGGGCATCTTTATACTAACCACAGTTAATACAAAGAATAAGACGCCTCTGATGATGATATAAGTTTCCACTTTATTGCACTGCACAATTTAGTATGTACTCACTGAATGAATGGCTTAAATTTATTTAGCCAATTTATTTATTTATTAAAAAAGAGAGCTTGAAGACTATCGATGTTTTTTGATACTCACGAATTTTCTGCACCACCTTTGTCAAGTGAATTTCGTGAGTATCAAAATACATCGATATAGTACTGATTTATAGTCTTCAATGGAAAAAATAATCAGTGATGAAATTGGATGAAAAGTTTTTTATTACACGTTTTTTATTATGGTAGCAATGAACATGTTAAAAAATAAAATAAGAACAAATCAAAACTTTATTGCTTTTTATATGAAATTATTAGATTTTAAAATATTATTAAAATGTATAGATTATCAATTTTAAAATTATGAAATTTATGTGAAAAAAAAATAAAAAATCACGTCTTTTTCTTGATTTGTGAAGAATGACTAAAAAATAGCATGGACAAGAATTACAAGGTCCGATTACAAGAATTACAAGACTTACAAAATGCATCTGACATTCCAAATATATACAATCCAAAAATGCCCAGTTCTGAATCGTTAAAATAAATAAATATTATCAATAAAATATTTAATATTATTTATTATCATTGATTAAAATAAAGTTTTTTTTGTTTTGAATGACAGTAGGTCATTAAATATTATTTTTAAATACTTTACAACATTTTTTAACTGGACTGGTTAAGGAAATTTCATGTCGCTTTTCTCATTAAGATTTAGACAATATAATTATGTACTAAAACAATAAAAATAGTAGAATTTCTCATTAATTGTAACAAAACATGTTTAACTACTCAAAATCGGGCCCTTTAAATTAGCCCGTAATTTTTCTCTATTATTGGGCCTTATTTTAACAATAAATAAATTTTAAATGATCAATTATTTGTTTAAAACATTTTTTCTCAATTTAAATTAGAAATTAATGATAATTATAAATTAATTATAATTTATAAATTCAAAACGTAATTTAAATAAATAAATACTAATTTCACGATGGGAAATTAAATTTGTAAATATTTTAAATAATAAATAGCGTTTAATATTTATCGCGGTTAAGCAGGCATTTTTCGAATTATGATTAATTTCCACCAATCAGTATTGTAATAATTATTATCATTAGATTATTAGTCTGATAATAGGTTTAAGCATAAATATAATTTTATATAATTCCAAACCTATATTGTCTCTTGACATTTCGTTAAATTAACAAATAAGCTCATTTAGTAATATGCTATATAATATATAATGGACATTCTTGTCTTTATTAAATAAAACTTAGACTTTTAGAAGATATATTTATTCTATGATATTGTTTCTATTATTTTCTCAGACTATACTCTATTTTAATATTAATTCTTTGGCTCTTCTCATTGGAATGTCGGTAACGCGCAAAGTTTCGAATGGGCCGTGTTACACGAAGAGTTTATTGTGATGGCGTTTGGCTCTTTAAAAAACCCTCACGATTTGCGAATCCTCAACTAATGGACCCATGATAGCCATTTTGCTACTGTACATTGTCGTTGAAAATCTGGAGACAGGTGAGTTGCTGCCTTACAACTACTCTTCCCTATATTTGATAGCCGGTTCCCGACGGCCGTTAGAAGGTCTTACGTCCAGCTAAACGTCTTCATATCAAGGAAGAAAAGTTTGCCTATCAACGTCAGTCCTATTAACTATTTTTGTCACTCCAGCCTCAGCCAATTTTCATTATTAAAATAAAAGTATTAAAACAGACAAAACTATATTACTATGATACAAGAAATTTTTAATCACAATTATAAGATAATGTACAAAGAGTTAATCCAAATGATTCGTACGCGTCCTCAATTTAGTCAGTCAGCAGTACTCGAATTTGATAACTCAGTGTGATCGGGAGTGATTCACCAGCAATTCCGCTCTATATCAGACAGTAAAGGCGTCCAACTCGAATTCATTGTCTCCTGACGTCAGCAAATATTCCTCTTTTAGTGGCTCCAAGGTTGGCTCTGGGGGGTTTATGATGGCACAGAGTTAGCTTAACGCGGTGGCTTTCTGTACCGCTTCTTCGCGTTTCGCCGTTTGGGCATGTGCACTGTGGTTGGTAACGCTCAAGTTTATAATTGGTGCAGTCACGGGCGGCACACTTGCTTGGCCTGAGTTGGGACACAAGAAAAGGTCGCCAAAAAAGAAAAACCGACACAAACTATTGACAGCATCATTTCGGGCATTAAATAAACAACGTTAGCTTTTCTGCCGCCTTGAATTCGTAGATGCGAGTCTCGAGTTGGCGTGCTGTGTAGACCTGATACAGGGCCTGATATTGATCATGTATCAATATCCTCTGTGATCTGTTTTATGTGATCAAGCTATCAAGGTAGTACTCAAGATGATGAATTTTCTGATTGTTTTCCTTTATCTGACGGGAAGTAAACCATGTCCCCTCCATGCGGTCGTTTTTTATTAGTAAATAATTTTTAAATAAATATATTTTAAATATCGAAATTTAAATAAATGGTTTTGAAAATATTTTATTCAACGCTGAAAATTTGTTTGAAAATTATACAATATTTCATTAAATAAATACCTGAAATTATGACGTTATCTTTTGAACCTGATTTAAAAAATAATTTAGAAGATGTGCTAGCAGCTTCAAATAGTTAGAGTTAGTTGGAAAAGGGGTTAAAAATTCGAAGGGAGTTAGAGATTGAGTGGTTGACGGCTAGTGATTATTGTTGTTGTTACAGAAATTATATGAGAAGGGCTATTCTTCACGTAGTGTCGCAATTAGCTCTGTGTGATTAGTTGGTTTAGAGTTAATTGGTTGTACGACCTATTGTGAATATTAATAAAGCTTATCATGTTCGGGATTGTTAATTTGTGAAATAATAAAACACGGTTTTGGGTCAGAGTGAAAAATTTAAATTTACAAATATTATCACCAACCCAAGAACCCAACAATAATTAAATAGTAAAGATTTAATGATTAATCACATTTCCATGCCATATATTATTATACAGGATAGAGTAACAAATAAAAGTAAAATTTACCAAATAAATTATGCTAATCCAAAGAAATATTCCAAATGAATTAAACGGTGATGATTATACTGAGTCAGTTGAAAAATAAAATCAACAGATACAACAATTCCAAATGATGACAATGTAGGTTGAAAATTTACAATGATTGATAAATTAATGCAAAGAGAAAATTGTAACTGGGCGTGATCGAACAAAATAGTTAGTTAGGCTTTTGAAAATAAGTACAATGTTGAAAAATCCAAAATAGTTAGGTGAAAAATAGTTAAACGAAAAATTGATTAAAATTTGTTTCAATAAAAGGACGTTTATGAAAATGATTCCGTAAAAAACAAATTTTTGCAAAAGAAAAATTTTGGTAAAAAGTGGTAAATTTTCCACTGGAGACGGTCCTTATTATAGTTTTTCTGTATCTGTTAGACTAAATCAGGATCAATCATATGTGCTTTTGATCGAAATTTATTTTATTTTTTGATTTTAAATTCCAATCGTTTTGATTGGTTCATTTCTTTATTTGTTTTAATTCACTGTTTTTTACATTAATTTTCTTTTTATTCATGATTGATCGAATGATCACGGTATTTTCTGCTGTTGTGTGTCTTTTTCAGCAATTTTTTCTCTCATTTTATTACTTTTGTTTTACTTATTTTTACTTTCTAAATATTTTTATTTTTGTTTTATTTAATATTTTATATTAATTTAAGTATTCTTTATGCGGTTTACTTTTTATGTGGGTCGTCTCAGTTTACTATTTACCTATTTTAAGTTAATTAAAACAAATAAATAGAAACGATGAGCTGTTTGAATTTCAGACCAACAATTGGATAGACAGAAATTATCGAAATAAGTATTTTGTAGAATGGTTAATGACTTAATATATAAAAACAATTTTATCTTTATTATTACAAATGGCTCAATTAAAATGATTATACGAATATACACCAAAGCGCATAAATTATGTGCAACGGGGATAAATATTATGAGCAGATGGTGGTCTTTGTAGGGCGGTCCTGTGCCAATGATGAGAAAGATTTCTAAATCTTGTTTGCCAAATGCGAGAAATGATTATTCTAATCATTAGAATCTATTTACTAGATTCTAGTATATATAGAATTAGCAAATTTATTTGCAAAAAAAAATATTGTTTTTATATTATTATGTTTGTAGAAGTTTTTATTGATTGTCTGCTATTTTTGGCAAATGAAATTAACTTTATGCTTAAGTTTGTTAAAATAATGATTTGAAAAATGTTTTTGAATTTTTGAATCATTAATTTAATTAAATAATTTATTGAAATCCGTTAACTGTATTGGAATATCTGGTGGAATTCGAAATGGTAAAACGACGCTTAGTATAGCAATACAAGATCTACAAAATCTTGAAAGTACATCTGTTTATGTATTGAATATGGATGAATTTTACTGTATCAGAGGTGATAGTCATCATCAGAATGATAAAAAACTTAAATGTGAAATTTATGATATATCGTCATCAATAAACTAATGAGGAAAATAATAGAGATTTCGCCGAATTATAATTTAATCATCCTAGAAGGAATAAGGGTTTTTCATCATCCAAAATTTGAATCCACAACTAGATGCTAAATTAACTTTAAATTTAATATTTCAATTATAAATTAAGTTGATTATAATAATTTAAGTCTTTTTATACTAATAATATTTTTATTAAAATTGAATTTTTTTATTTATTACGAATTTCAGAAAATTTATGATATATTTTTGAAAACGTAAAAGTTTAAATACTCTTAAATTAAATTGTCATTTAAATACATTTTTGAAACTATTATAAAATGTTTTCAATTAGAAATTTTTTTAATGTGATAGCAGTAGTTTTCTTGTTCTGTGACTTCGATAAGTCTTTTTTATCAATTTCTGAATAATTAAAACAATTAACTTTAAATTTAATATTTTAATTATAAATTACGATTTTAGATGCTTTCCTTCTATACTTTCAATGATATTTTCCAAACCGGTATTTCATATGATTTTTTAGAATGACTTTAATTCTACAATTCACATATATTTTTAGAACATTTAGTCGAAATGCTGTGGTTTTAAATTCATACAATAATATTGCAAGTAAATACATAATTTAGTATAATAATAATAATAATAATAATAATAATAATAATAATAATAATAATAATAATAATAATAATAATAATAATAATAATAATAATAATAATAATAATAATAATAATAATAATAATGAGAAATAAATTAGATGCCTATTTTCTTCGAATATATTTTTATATATGTTTTGTAATCATTACTTCATAAAAAGGTTTTCTTTCCAAACATTTTCTCTTTTTGAACATCATACCTGAAATTTCACATATAAATTGGGTAAAGTGAAAATTTTGTATGTTTAAATAATGAAATGAGTGGAATTATTTAAAGGGTGAAATATTTGAGATATTAAAAATTATATATTATTTAATTTTTAGAAAATAAATTATTAAAATATTAGTTAATTTATTTACATCAATTTAAAACAAATCTGGATTGTTAAATTAATATTTTTTAAAAACTTTTAATAAATTTAAAGTTAAATAGATTCATGCAAATAATCCATTAAATATTTGTTATCAAATGGCATTTGCAGTCAAATTTAACCCAAGTTTTAGCGAACAACAAACAGTCGCATAGTTTGAATTTTAAAATTCTATGATAAATCAAACCGGTTTGGGGGGGGGAGGAAAAATCGATAAAAAATATATTTCTCTCATAGTGGCATCGGTGGAAATAAATCGGACAAATTTCAAGATGAAAATGAGAATCATTCAAACGAAAATAAAAATCTATGAATATCTTCAACAAAAATTTAATTGAGTCTATAATCGATTTTATTTTAATTACTTTTTAATTATTTTTCGAACATGGAATTGTATTTAGTAATTTGTAATTATCCGGAAATTCACAGGGGATATCTCAATCGTTTAAATGAATTGTTTATATCAGTCTCTTTGATTGAATATTTTCTTTGAATGAATATTTTCTTTGATTTTATATTCAAAAATATTATAACTTTCACTGGGGCATTTTTTGAAAAGATATTTTCAGTTGCAACTTCTTTTTGATGTTATTTTCATCATTAATTAAAAATTGATATTATTATTATTATTATTATTATTATTATTATTATTATTATTATTATTATTATTATTATTATTATTATTATTATTATTATTATTAGTAGTAGTAGTAGTAGTAGTAGTAGTAGTAGTAGTAGTAGTAGTAGTAGTAGTAGTAGTAGTAGTATTGTTAGCCACAGAACTTCTGATATCAATTGGATAGATTTAAAATCAAAATTTGCGAATACAACGTTTTATTATTTAATCACAATAGTATTTAAACAAATCACATCATAATGTTTTTGAGGAGTTTCTATAAAAATGCACTAAAAAATACACTAAAAAATACACTAAAAATACGTTTCCTATAATATAATAAAAAAAAACAATAATCTTATATTATAGAAACATACATTCATTGATTTCATNACCGTCAGTGAAGATGGAATACAGACAAATTCAGGGAAGATCAAGTCAATTACAGAAGCGACGAAACCACAGTGTGCTAAACAACTTCGATCTTTTCTAGGTTTGACAAATTACTATAGACGATTTGTCAAAGATTATGCTAAAATAGCAGCACCCCTACACGCAGCAGCGTCAAGTTGTGATAAAACAATCGAATGGTCAGAAAAATGGTGAAAACAGTTTTAAACAACTTAAAGAAGTCTTAACACAAGCACCTATTCTTGATTTTCCTCGTATAGACCGTAAATTTATTTAGGATACTGATGCCAGTTTTGAAGCTATTGGAGCAGTGTTGAGTCAAATAAAAGAAGACGGTTCAGAAATAGTTATCGCATATGGTTCAAGAAATCTGACGGCCCATGAAAAGGGATACTGTGTAACAAGGAAAGAGTTATTGGCATTGCATGAATATGTTTTATATTTTAGACAGTATTTATACGGGAAAGAATTTGTGGCTCGAACAGATCACAAAGCTTTAGTATTTATGAACACGAATAAAAAAGCAATAAGTCCACAATTTCAGACATGGATGGCTAATCTATCGGAATACGAAAGACAAGAAAAATAAATTTAACTGATATTTTTATTTTTTGTTATTATTTGTTACCAGTTTTCTGATAAATATGCGTATATTCATTGCGACATTAAATATACACTCGTAAGAAACAGCACTATGGATCCGCCTTTAAGTGCCTTTAGTTGCTTCAACATATTATAATGGAAATTATAATTATATTTTTTTAAATAAAAAAATTTAATTTTTAAAATTTAAGATTTTTCTGCAATTTTTCAATATAATATTTTATAAAACTATCAAAACAATTGCGATTCAGAGATTGGGCACTTCTGATCTTATTTTTATTGAATTTAAATTAATAATTTATTTAAATCTGAAATAAATCTAAGGAAGAAATTAAATTTATTCGATGAAAATAACTGATATTAAAAGTAAATACATTTTGCTTTCATTATGAAAGGATTTTATTGAATTTTGCTTTGCCGTACCAAATCCTTCATCGGTCCTACCATCGGGTAAGACCAAAATGAATTATTTTCGATTGCTTTTTTCATAGAATCTTGACAAAAATAGCAGTTTCGTTGAAAATAATTTAAATATTCAATACATTCGCCCATATGGATATAGTAAACCCAGAAGTTGTGAAAAATAACACTGCAAAAACATTTATACCGTCGACGACGATATTTTTCGAAAAATATCCACAAGTGATATACTGCCATTGGACAATGGATGATACCACTGAAAATATGTTGAAAAAACTCAAAGTGTTGATCAAACAATTTGCCGCAAAGGCATCGGTGCCAAGGAACTTTCAGTTCGGTGCAATGATTCGAATGATCATTTAGTTCATTCTCGGACTTAAATCTCTCACCACAATGGCATAGTTTCGGAAGCATCTTGAATATTTCATCGGCTTCAATTGACTTTTGAGTTATTATGTTTTTTAAATGAGAAAACTCATATTCGTATTGCCACCGAGAAATGATGCCGGATGTCAATTTTGTATAAATGATATGATGCATGTCATTGATCCAAGCGATTCTAGCATTCATCGTTGGACTTTCGACATCCTTCTCCAATTCCAAATAAAGAAGAAGCCAACTTAATGCGTTGTGATCTCGCTTTTTAAACGGTGTTCGTCTTTGGAAGTGTTCAGTGTTGCTTGGGACCGGTTGATTGATATAAACTGGAGTCAGGTGAGCAAGCTTTTGATCAATTTCTTGAGAATCTTGATTAAACATCATATCTGATGGTTTCATTATGACGATTGGTCGGTATGTGTGTTCAAAAGGTTTTCCTATTTGACCATTTGGATCAGGGGGTGGAGCTAAAACGTATGGATTTTGTGGCATTGTTCCATAATAATTTAGGTACCACTGATTCTGATAAACTGCCATACAATAGGCGCAATTACATTGATAAGAAGTCGGAATCGTTTCATATCCAGTTGTTGGGCATATGTTTGAAGATGTATATCCATTTGACATCATGGGAGGCATGACATTGTGATATTCCTGATTTCCCATCATATTCATCTGATCTTGATCCATGCCATTTCCATTTGGCTTGTAATTATAATAAGGAGACAAAATAGGAATAAATTTAGACATATCATTATCTAAAATTAATATAAATAAATAAATTTGTGTGCAATAAATAAATTTTACAAAAGTAAGACTTAATTTTAAAAAAAAAATTATAAAAAAATATATCAGTTAATTTTTTAAATTATAAAATTTAAAAATAACTACCCTTACATTTTGCGTTTTATTTAAATTTCATTTTTAATTAAAATCTAAATTAAAAAATTTTTTAAATTTAAAAATTATATATAAATATATAAAAGAGTAATGTGATAATTTAAGCCTTAGTCCATCTCATAGACGAAAATATTTTCATTAAATACATTATTCGCAGCAAAAGGCTTAAATTATCACTTTATTGTGAAGTATATATATATATATATATATATTATAAAATTTATTTTAAATTAAACATTTAAATTATAAAAAATCACTCCTACAATATTTCATACAAAATTAACTCCTTGAAAATTTTTTTAAAAACATGTAACTAAATATATTTTGACTTTGGTCAAAGAAAAATGACACAAAGAAAAATGACAGCAATTTAGAGGATTAATTAAAATAATTTCAAGTTTGGAACGAAAAGATGAAGACTGTAATGTGAATTTCTGTCAAGGATCCGATTTTTTAAATTATAAAAATTCTTTAACATAATTGATTTAAACATAGTTTCAGAATACCCAAACAGAATTCAATTTGATATTTCAAATAAAATTAATTTATTATTTTTTCATTATTCAAAATTATTGAATTTAAATGAAATTTATTGATTAAAACAATAAAAAACCGGAAAAAAGCAGAGAAATATAATTTCAAAGAAAATATCTGTTGAAAAATAAGAATATAAGGAAAAATCTAATTATCATATAAAAAAGAAAATTATGATAAAATAGAATTTATGTCAGTAGACCTCTGTGTTGAAAAAATCAGTCAGCCGTAGGGTTTAATGAATCATAATTAATATTATCAATGTATTTTCGTAATTATTCCATGGGAATGTAAATTTGAATCATATCATTAATTAACTGTTGTTTTTGATGTTAAAATTATGTTGAAATTTGCTATATATTTTTAAAAGAAATTGTCTAAAATTAAAATGAAAAACCGAATAACAGCATTAATTAACTGAAAGATAAATCAAGAAATTAAAATTGTAAAATTGTGATAAATATAAACAAAATGAGATCTTGCTGTAATTTATAATGGGAATTTATAATGAGAAATGGACATTTTAATTTCTCATCCATGGTTAATTTGGGTGACAATTAAAAACTCACCGAACTTCACAAATTCAGAAACATTATTTGACCTCAAATTGAAACTTTTTTAATAAATAAATAATTTTATCAGAAAAAATTCTCTATTTTTTGTTCTTTTCTTTATCTGTGTTTGTTTTTTATAACACTTAGAAGAAGACTTGATTTTGTTCATAAAACGTTTAAAAATGATTTGAAAAAATATATTATTAAAACAAAACAAATTTCAACGAATATATCTGGAAAATTTAATTAACACATTCGCGCCGGCGCGTACTACCGGTGGGAAATATTTGATTGTGTTACTAGACGTATATTAGGACGTATTATTAGAAAATTTAACGTATATTCATCAAAAACATTTATTTTTAATTACAAGTATAATTAATAACGTATTATAAATATAACTTTTTCAATAACATAAACTGCGCCGGCATGAACGTCTTAAATATAAATAATATTCTCAGCAATATATTTATTCAATTTCAACACACCATATACATCCAAATATTTAACTATTTATATACACCCGTTTGCACTGAATAAACGCATCTATAATATGGGTTGGTATGTACAACCAATTATAGATTCGTCATTATTTATGATGGAATTTTTTGGAATGCATTTGGTTAATTTAACTACATGTATTCAGTTTAACTACTTATTTAGCTATTTTATTTAGCTATTTTAACTATTTGTATTTAGCCATTTTAGAAATGGCCTTTAAGTAATTTTTTTTATTTAAAGTAAATTTTAAGACTTGAATTTTGATCCATATAGATATGAGATCATTATTCAAGCTCTTAAATATTACTTTTTATCAACAATTTTTATTATTTATAATTAAATTTCAGGATTTTTATGAAATTTTATGAAGTTTTTTGGTATTATTTCGATATAATGTAAGTCAGATATATTTTTAACTATAAATAAATAAAGTAATTAGTCGAATTTTGTCATGTTCTATTAAAAAAACTAATATTAAATTTATTAAAGATTGAAGATAAATCTTACGAAAAAATGTCTTTATTATCTATACAACTTCAAAGTTGAGTTTTCGGAATTTTCGTCAAAATTTTATCAGTCATTTTTTCTCTAAAAATTTCTTAAAATGTCTGTAAATGATTTATTATAGTGCGTTCATTGCAACGATTCTACATATCGAAAATTTGCATGCGTTTTTTACTATGTGTTGTGTTTTTGTGTGTCAGTTTATTTTTTCTACCACTTTCTCACTTTCTATATTAAATGCGTTTGTTCATTGCAACGCTAAAAATCAACACACAGGTAAGTTTGTATGTTTATATAATATACACGTATTGATTTTATTTTTATATTATAGATGCGTTTGTTCACTGCAAACGGGTGTATACGTAATCAGTTTATTTCCCAACGCATCAAAAATTTTCAACCTTAAGTCGAGCCGTCTCTGCATCCTGTCCTAGCTATGCTATTGATCATGTATATTAAAAATAAGAAAGAAAGTATTGGAAACTGTTGCTACAAGTTTAATTTAAAAAAACTATTTTCTGTTAAGTAGTCTTGTAAAAAGGCTTTGGTATTTTACGATTACAATTTTACTATCAAAAAGATCAATATTTATTATACATGTTGCGTTCAATATAGAATTAAAAATTATAACTAAGTCAATTTTAATGTTGAAGTAATCATGTAAGTATAAGTGAAGAAGATGAATTTTGTTTTACTTTGTCATTTTTTTTATCAAAATAACCAAGAGTTTTGAAAAGTTCTCAAAGTCATGATTTCACCGATCGAATATCTAAGTGTGAAAAAAATTCTTTCTTTTGCAAAAGAAGACCATCAGCTAAATTCATGGCATTATTGTACTCTACCTATTAAAAAATGCTTCATCTTTATCAGCTGTGAAAAACTAAATAAATGCATTTAGAAGTGAAGTTATATCAGTTTTTGTTGAAACTTAGAAGATCGATTACGGGAAATTTTTGAGACTGTGTACAAAAAATTGCTTTAAGTTGTGTAAGGGGAATGAAGAATTAGCATTCGCACTCTATCCATAAGTTTCAATATCAGTGTGAGAAGTGTCCATATGCGACTGAAGGCTTTAAGCGTGAAAAAAATTGTGTTCATGATTCGCAGTCAAATTAATTTTTATTTACAGAGAATTTATTGAATCTGCAGATATTATAAAATTTTATTCAAAATTTCATGTCTCAAATACAAACATATTTTATACTGAAATAAATTTTAATAATTTTCTGTATCCATAAATTTCATTACCAGATAGAAATAAACACATAAGAATTTAATGTAATTTAATTAAGGCAACTTATGAAAAATAAAAACTGATTTTTATACTTTTTATATCCGCGAAAGTTCAATTAAAATTTTTCCATAAACTTTATTCTTAAATGACATGATATTTATTTTAATCTAATCGAATGATGGAAAAAATTGTGCAATTTCAGAAATCATTTTTATAAATGCAATATTTCAAAAATACATTTGTTTAAATAATAGATTTAATTATTACAGCTTTATAAATAGATAAATTCTAATCTTGAAAACTAATATCATCATAGAAGTCATTAGATAGATATAATAATGTTATTATAATTTTTTGTTACCAGAAATAATAAGCCAGAAATTGTCAGTAATTATTTCAAGATTTAATTTTAAATTAAAATTTTTTTTTTAAATTTACATGTCCAACTGAGTTTCTAAGCGAAAATTTCAAAACGAAAACTTTTCTTATAAACTAGTAAAAAACAATATTTAGTAACGAAACGTTATCTATTAAAAATAGAAATTTATTGAAACAATTATTAATAACATGTCAAAACGCTAACCTGTAGCTGTCATTAACCACAATTAAAATTAATTAGATTGTCAAAAAAACTAAAATTTTGATGTAAAATAATTTTTTTCATTACTTACGAAAGTTTTTCTTCCCACAAATCATTGATAGGAAAATATGAGTGTAGAGATAAATAAATTGTACATAGCTTTCGATATAACAAAAATAGTATTTTGTCAGGACATTTGAAATATATAAATTAAAGTTTGTATTTTTTTATATTTGTTATTCTATTCATGTCCGAACAAAGGATAGGCCAGTTATCATCAGCTTATTGCAGCAAATGGACTTCCCACTAGTAAAAATAAATGGAGAAAAGTGTAAAGAAACTCAAGGGAATTCTTTATAAGAAATTATTTTAAAGAAGATCCATAAAAAATTAATGTAGATAAAACTCTTCAAAGTTTTGCTTGTCACGGTGAAAAAACGTACATAAAAATTATATATAAAAAAATTAAATAACAATCAACGAAGAATAAATATATTAGTTGAAAATAGTCAACAGCGATAACTATGAAAAGACCGTGACAAAGTATGTTGACGTCGATGTGACAGGTAAAAGTCTAAGAAGGTTAACATTATTTTAGTTTAAATTAATATTTAACATATAATAATATTAATCATCGTTTAATTAGGTTTAATCGTTTTATAACTGTAGGAACAACCCTTGCAAAGTAATATCTTAACACTAACAATGCTACGAATTACGTATTTTTGTAGTATATATTTAAGTGCATAAGTATATAATATACTTAAAAGATTTACATATTTTATTCGCAAGCAGTAGGTTTATATCATCATGAACGTAATAAAGATTGGACAATTAGTATTTCTACACTGAACTACTTTCAGTCTGCCGCCAAATTTCTGTTGCATCCCCGTTTTGCGCGGCAATAACTATGAATATTCTTTTATGATTTTGAAATGAATTTATGTTTAAATAGTAAAGTGATAACAAATCGATATTTTATAAAAACTATGCAATTCAGTGAGCTTCAAAATAAATTATAGTTATTTGGTGGGCCTTGGCTATAAAAAGGTTGACAACCACTTCCCCCACAACATCCTCTTGTGCATAACTAGTAAAATAGAATAATTTATTTTAGGATTATTTTAATTAAAAAATAAACGTATTTTATAACAAAATTCTTACTTTGACTGCACCCTTCTTGTATTGGACCAACTTTGAGATTTTGGGGAATATAGTTGGTGTTCATTGCCATTTTTGGGTTGTCTGGTTTTAAAAAGTTCTCATTAGAATTTGCATTTAAATTAGTAAACTCTTCATGGTTATATTCAGTGGGGACTGAATGCAACACAGTTTGGTTAGAAGATAAAGAATTTTTCATATTTATGTAACATGCATGACCGATTTCATGAATTCTATGCAATTATATATATTGTAAAGTCGACAGTCGATTAAACAAATGGATTTTATTTGATTTGTTTTTTTACAATTATTTAGTTGTTTTTAAATATTGTCAAGTTTTTAACTATTTATAAATATTATGTACTGACTAATTTGTCTCTTGATAATTAATGAAACTACAAAAATGTATTTTACGGTTACCCACATTTCACCGATGTTGACCGAGATAAAAACTGGGTAGGGGATAAAAATAAAATTAAAACATACCGTTTAACAATCATAACGCAAAAACCCATAAAAGTTTTTTGTTTTTGTAAATGAGTAGACTTAAAATAAGCTTTTTTTGTCGTCAATTAAAACAAAATATGAAACAAGATGTAGTTTTTTCGACGATATTCTGGTTGCTTATAGTGCTGATATTCAGCAGCTTAACTTTATGCGTGAATAAGTTTTGATAAATGCAAATTAAAAAATATTTAAAAGTTTATTAGGGTAATTAATGCTGGGGTCATACAAAAGTATACAAAATTAAAAGTATAAAACAAGTAATGCAATATAAAATTTAAAATGCCAGCTGAAAATTCCTAGAAGATGTAATTTCAAAAATACAATTTAGTAATTGAATTGTATGTTACTATTAATAATTTTGATTTTAAAACAAAAATTCAGTTTTACAAGTAGAAAAGTACCCAGCCAAACAAAGGAAATAATTAAAAAAATTATTTATTTTTCAGTGATATCATCAAAAGCCAGAAGCGAAAACGAAGATTTATTAGTAATTTTACATATTAGGATAATTGATGGTAATGTGAAATATATGTTGGGTTATTGAATTGGTGATAAAATTAAAATTCTTACTCTGATTCCAAGCGTATCTTTGACTGATCCATAAATAACACTTGACAACAGAAATCTTTATTGGTAATCACAAATAACTTTCACTTTACACTGACAATCAATTCAACACTCTGCTTGGTGACTATACAATGCTTATTACAACACTCAGTGAGCAATAGCACTTGTGTATAACACCGTATTGAAATATCACTAATCACTGATTGGTTTATCAACCGGGACTTTGAGCTGGTTGTTTTCTTTGGCCTTCTTTACAAATTTATTCAAATACTCAAGTAACTTCTTTTCGTTTAATTTTTCAGTTAATTCTTTTATTCAAATCTTCTCTAACAATTATTCTTCACAATTATTTTCTTTTTAATTATTCTTCACAAATCGTTTTTCCAATAACGTTTAGTCCGACTCTGTCTAACTTATCGTCTAAATTTTTGTTTCTATTTCGTCTCCCAAATTTGTCTGAATTTGTGTCCACCAGTTTCCCTTTATATAGTTTGTTTTATTTGTGGCACTAGAGACAGATTTTGTTTGCCCTTTTCATTTTCCTCTGTTTTCCCCTCTACGTCAGCTTTATCTCTGACAGATGTCGAGATATTTTCCCCTTTTCAGTAAAAAGAATGAGTAATTAATTTTCAGTTCATAAGAATGATTTATTTATTACAAAATTTTTCTATACACAATATTGCGCGTGAAAATCATATCTATCAATGAAATCAAGGAAATTTATTTTTAGACTAACTAAAAATTTCCCAAGAACTTCTCAAAAATTGATTGTCTGTGCTCAAAAGAAATGATCAAAATAAAACTAAAAATGGTAAAAATTCATCAACAGACTTAAGGTTCGAAAGAAATAAAATTTAATTTCTAATAAATTAATTTAATAATAACTACTTACAATTGTTAATTATAACAATAAAATGATAATTTAGGCCTTTGCTGCAAATAATGTATTTAATGAAAAAATTTCGACTATAAGATAGTCCTTGTCAATCTCCTGGAATTTAGCAATGTTCTTCCCAAAAATACCTTTCAATCGTTCTTTTATTTCCTTTATAATTTTTTTTAATTAAAAGCGTTGCAGAATCAGTGAGTGAGTGACCTGAGCCTTTATTATATATATCAATATTGGTGCCCCTATTAATTTAATTTTTTGATTAGAATTTGCTGATGTGCGGATCACCCGATGGGATTATTTTCTTGTAAAAATTAACCCTTATGGAATTGAATATAAAGTATGAAAACCTAATAAAAATCAGTCAAGAAAAAGTTTTTATTTATTTACAACACGCTATATTAAAAAAGCAAAGTTTTTAAAATTTTTTATAAAATGTAACTAAAATTAGTAAATCAACAAATATGGTTTAATATTTTATTCCAATAAACAAAAAAAATTATTAGTTTCATAAAAAAAACATAATACCAATAAAGATTTCACAATTTTACTCTTCTTGCTTTTACTGAAGCAAAATCATCAATTACTTGGGATAAGTTTAAATTCTCACAAATATCTTTTTCTATTGATAACAAAGCAAGATTGGTTAGCCTATATTCTGACATCGATGACCTGAGGTAAGTTTTTATTAATTTTAGCTAAGAAAGCTTCTTTCTCCAGATGCTACAGTTACAGGTAGTGTTAAAAAATTCTTAACGCTATAGAAAAATTAGGAAATGAGGATATTAAGTCGTTTTGTATGATGTAATTCAAAGTCATTACAGGCTTTGCCGCGGTGGGAAATATTTCACTAAAACTTAATTTTTCGTTAAATAATTCAAAACCTTTCACGTTTTTTTTCTATAATGTCCTTAACATTTATTTGTAGAAAAACTTCCAAATCCAAGCAACATTTATTTAAAATATCTGAATCGATTGAGTGGAAAGAATACAATAAAACCATAGATATTATTACATTGATCTAATAACGTAAATCTTTCCTCTACAGAATTATTCGCTCTATATAATACGAAAATAAAAATTAATTTTAAAGTTTTGTTTAGGATGTTCTACAAACTCATCACATGATTCATATAAAAATTGACGAGGTCTTTTTCCTATACGGGTTTGTGGAAATTCATATTTTTGAAGATTTTTCACATTTTCGAAGGGTTTTAAAAGAATTTATATATTAAAGGGTGATATGACCTCAAGAGGGTCGAATTTCATGAATTTTTTGAGAAATTAAGGGATATAGTCAGTTGGATATAAATAGGGGTAGAATTATTTGGTGAGGGATCGGTTAATGTTGGAATATTCTAAGAGGGGTATTTCGGTTAAAAATGAATTGTACAGTAATATTTATTTTAAATTTCGAGTAGAGTGATTAGAACAAAAGTTTAATTATTTTTAATTTTAACTGGTTTTATCAATTGATTTTATAAATTATTTGGGGTTAATGACCAATTTAATTTACGTGATTTTAGATGTTATATAGTGAAATATTTGTAATCATTAGATAATCAAAGTTAAAGGAATTAGAATTATAGTCATTTAAATGGATTTTAATAAATTTTATAAGTTAGATATTATGATCTTTTACAGATACTTATCGATAAAATACTAATCTTTAAAGTTGGATAGATATTTTAGGGAAATTTGATGCTTTTGAGATGATTTTAGTGGTGAATTCACTTGGATATAAAAATGGTAAAATATTGTCATATAAATGAATTTACTGGTTTATTAGATGTTATCATTAGTGGACTTATATCAGTTTTCTTTGGAATTTAATAATAATTATTTAGATATTTTTAAAGTAGATTGACGACTTTGATAATTTGTAATGAATTTATACTGAATTTTCTGAATAATTTGAGCAATCAGTCAATCAATTTGAGTATACATGTGATAAATTACTTTAATTAAAAATCATTAAAATTACTTTATTTCAATTAATTAATAACTTGAATGATTAGTATTTAAGATAAATATTTACTGGATTATTAATGACTATAATTTCAAGTTCTTTCTTGTCCATTAATTGACTTTTTATGATATTTATTTACTATGTTTTGAATAATTAAATGTTTACATGTTATTTTTACAATAATTTCCTCAATTTTTACCTAGTTATTGAAAATCTTACAAGTACTGGCACCTAGAATTCAGTCAATCAGTTGCATTTTTATTATTATTTTTTTTCAATGATTACCATTTTCTTCAATGAAGAAGATTTTCTTTTAAAGATCAATCTATTTGTTAACACCTGGTTGTAAGTGCTTAGTATTTGGTAGTTGGTATCTGGTTGTTAGTAGATAGCTGTTAGTACTTGGTTGGTGATTGAATTTAGGATGATATTTAGTAGATGGTTGTCGGTACATGATAGTTGGTACTTAGTAGATAGTTGTTAGTACCTAGTTGGTAACAGGTTGTTGGTACTTGATAGCAGGTTGTTGGTATCTAGTAGTAGGTATCTGGTTGTTGTTGATATCTTGTACTATGTAGACGGTATCTAGTTGTTAGTGGCTAATTGTAAGTACTTGGTTGTTAGAATCTGGTTGTTAGTAAATAATTATTATTCCTTGGTAGCTAGTTGTAGTACCTAGTTGGTAGCATATTGTTGGTACTTGGTAGTTGGTATCTGGTTGCTAGTAGATAATTTTTGTTGTTGTTGATATCTTGTACTATGTAGACAGTATCTTGTTGTTAGTGTCTAGTTGTAAGTACTTGGTTGTTAGTAGATAGTTGTTTGGTATATAGTTGTTTGCTCGGTGTTATAGTAATCAATTCAAAGCAGATCTTTTGTGAATAAAAATTAGAACTCTATATTTCGTTGTAATTTGAAATATTTAAATTATTTTACTTAATATTCATTTCAACTTGGTGTTTTATTTTTTTAAAGTGTTCGAGTTGACAATTATTCTCATTTACCATTCATTATTTTCAAAAATTATAAAAACTTCATTTATTATAACTAGAAATTTTATTTTTTTTTAAATAGATTAAAATAAAACTTACAAAGTTTTTAAATTATATTTTTAAAATGATATTTAAGCTATAAAAATCATAAGTTTTATTAAATTTTAAAATTCTAAATTAACAGGTTATTCGAATTAATTAGGAATTAGGTCCAGAAATTAGTAAGTTTTAGTAGTGCATTAACAGATTATCAATTTATAGAATACAGTAAACCCTCCAACTGCGCGGTAGATACGTTCCACAAAAACAACGCACAAACCAAAACCGCGCACTGTGAACTCGATTTTATATGTAATTATGGGGTTAGGTTCCAGATATTACAAAAATATTAAAAAATATAATAAAAAGTCTTTATTCAACGACTAATATACATATTTACATTTATATAAACATAAAAACTAATAAAAACAGTCTCAATTCATTGCTTTTACATAATTAATATTACTATTATAAAAATTAATAAAAATTTAACATAAATAAAAATTATAAAAAACAATACAAGAACTAAAAAACAGTCTCAATTCAACGACTAAACATAAATAAAAATTAACATAAGTAACGTTATATTAATCACTGCTACATGCTGATGAGCTTGATTCTATTGGCTGTGATTGTATAATTTTTTGAAAAAAGCTTGTTAACACTGATTGCTTACCAGCTTTTTGTTTTTCTTTATAAATTTCAGCATATGGTGCTAAAGCTGCTGTCAGATTTCTCCGAAATTTTAAGGCACGCTCCATATCAGGGTCTATATTAAGAGCTTGCTGTTGAAGTTGACTACCAATTTTTTAAAAACTTGATAGTTTTTCGGTAGTAAACTTTTTCTCTTCTGTAATCTGTACATCTTCTTCACTTTCATCATTTTCATCATTATTACCGCCGAACTGTGTCAAAATATCGTCAACAGTATTATTTTCTTCATTTGACACAAGGACTTCCGTGATATCATCTGATTCTAAATTTTGAAAACCGTCCCCACCAATTGTTCTACCTAAAGTCACAATTTCTGGCATTTCAACAACAGCTTCTCTAATGCAGCTTTCTGGCCATAGTTTTTTCCATACAGCATTCATGGTTGAGTTTTTAACTTCATTCCATGCTAATTTAATATTTTTTACGGAAGATAAAATATTATACTGTCGCCAATACTCACGAATTAAAAGACTATCTGGGCCATCCGTAGCTTCAATTAATTGCCGAAAAGTCCTTCTAAGATAATACAGCTTAAATGCGGCAATTATGCATTGGTCCATCGGCTGAATTAAAGATGTCGTATTTGGAGGCAGAAATATTACTTTAACATTGGGGTGCAATTCAGCTNTACAGTAAACCCTCCAACTGCGCGGTAGATACGTTCCACAAAAACAACGCACAAACCAAAACCGCGCACTGTGAACTCGATTTTATATGTAATTATGGGGTTAGGTTCCAGATATTACAAAAATATTAAAAAATATAATAAAAAGTCTTTATTCAACGACTAATATACATATTTACATTTATATAAACATAAAAACTAATAAAAACAGTCTCAATTCATTGCTTTTACATAATTAATATTACTATTATAAAAATTAATAAAAATTTAACATAAATAAAAATTATAAAAAACAATACAAGAACTAAAAAACAGTCTCAATTCAACGACTAAACATAAATAAAAATTAACATAAGTAACGTTATATTAATCACTGCTACATGCTGATGAGCTTGATTCTATTGGCTGTGATTGTATAATTTTTTGAAAAAAGCTTGTTAACACTGATTGCTTACCAGCTTTTTGTTTTTCTTTATAAATTTCAGCATATGGTGCTAAAGCTGCTGTCAGATTTCTCCGAAATTTTAAGGCACGCTCCATATCAGGGTCTATATTAAGAGCTTGCTGTTGAAGTTGACTACCAATTTTTTAAAAACTTGATAGTTTTTCGGTAGTAAACTTTTTCTCTTCTGTAATCTGTACATCTTCTTCACTTTCATCATTTTCATCATTATTACCGCCGAACTGTGTCAAAATATCGTCAACAGTATTATTTTCTTCATTTGACACAAGGACTTCCGTGATATCATCTGATTCTAAATTTTGAAAACCGTCCCCACCAATTGTTCTACCTAAAGTCACAATTTCTGGCATTTCAACAACAGCTTCTCTAATGCAGCTTTCTGGCCATAGTTTTTTCCATACAGCATTCATGGTTGAGTTTTTAACTTCATTCCATGCTAATTTAATATTTTTTACGGAAGATAAAATATTATACTGTCGCCAATACTCACGAATTAAAAGACTATCTGGGCCATCCGTAGCTTCAATTAATTGCCGAAAAGTCCTTCTAAGATAATACAGCTTAAATGCGGCAATTATGCATTGGTCCATCGGCTGAATTAAAGATGTCGTATTTGGAGGCAGAAATATTACTTTAACATTGGGGTGCAATTCAGCTAAATGTGGTGGATGATTTGGTGCATTGTCAACAATCAACAGAATCTTAAAAGCAATGTTTTTGTCTTTACAGTAAGCTTCAGCTTCTACACAAAAGCAATTTAAAAACCACTTCTCAAAAAGCTTTGCAGTCATCCAAGCTTTCTTATTTGATACCCAATGAACTGGCAGTGAGTTCTTTGATATGCCTTTAAAAGCACGAGGATTTTCTGATTTATAAATTATTAGTGGTTTGTTCTTACAATCGCCTGCTGCATTACCGCAAAACAAAACTGTCAATCTAT
Organism: Schmidtea polychroa; assembly: GCA_959609185.1. Classification (NCBI taxonomy): domain Eukaryota; kingdom Metazoa; phylum Platyhelminthes; order Tricladida; family Dugesiidae; genus Schmidtea; species Schmidtea polychroa. The sequence goes on along the minus strand of CAUHTR010001858.1, from coordinate 39,278 downwards.
CTTTGGAAACCTTGAACCCCGGAGAAGATTTCTCCTCTTTAGATATAAATGTTCTGCTAGGCATCCTTTTCCAAATTAGGCCAGTCTCATCAGCATTGAAAACTTGGCTTGGTAAATATCCACAACCATCAATGATGTGTTTTAACGTTTTTGGATATAAAGATGCAACTAATGTATCAGCACTGGCTGCTTCGCCTGTAAATTTTATATTATGTAAGTTTTGGCGATGTTTAAACTTTTCAAACCATCCTTTACTCGCTTCGAATTTAATTTCGCCTAAATTAGATGACCCAGGTTCTTCCTTTTGTAACCGATTAAATACTAGTAACGCTTTAGTTCGAATAACAGCAGCACTAAGTGGCATTCTCTTTTGATTTTGATCTTCAATCTAAAAGCTTAACACTTTTTCTGTTTTTTCTATTATTGGATTTCGTGGTTTTTTTAATGTTTTTGCAGCTAGCGATGTAGAACAAACTACTGAACTTTTAATTTTTTCGGCATTCAATTTAATCCTCCTTATGCTGGATTCGTTCATATTGTGTCTCTTAGCTAAAACAGACATTTTTTCGCCATTTTCTAATTGCTTCACAATTTCAAGTTTTGCCTCTAACGTCAATATTTTTCTTTTTCCAGCTTTTTCCATTATTATATATAAGGTGTAGAAATTATTAAAAACCTATTAAATCAAAAATCAAAAATTTTATTTATACTTACTTTATAACACTCTTTAATTGATGTAATAATTTTTTATTACGGTTATATCTAATGCACACGAATAAGATTTTTTTGAATTTAATACTAATATATTTTTAATTAAATAAACACTTGTATAAATATCTATTAATTAAAACTATGTAATTTTACATCCTAATCCTAACCACATCACTAGAAAAATGAAACTGCCTTTATTATTTTTATATAAAAAATACAGTGCATCGAAATACGATGAATCACTATTTTCACTACCATATGTATTCGTAGTTTTACGGGATTCACCATAAAAAAATTAAATTGACATGATTTTTCTTGTTAAAATAGACAAAAACAAAAAAAACCGCGCAGCTACGAAATTTTTAGCGCGCAGATCGAAATTTTGGTATTAAAGGTTTGGCCGCGCAATTGCGAAACCGCGCAATGAAAAACCGCGCAATGAAAAACCGCGCAGTTGGAGGGTTTACTGTATTGACAAACTCAGTTGAGTAATGAACAAACTTAAATAATAATAATATATTTATCAATAAGATTTATTATTTAATAATAATTACTTTGACAAACAGAAATTTGAATTAATATAAATATTTAATACACATATCCCAAATAAAAACACTATAATAAAAATATGAATAGTTTCGCGTACAGTGCTAACATATATAGTTAACTAGTCATCGGTAAGTTATTACTTTGTTGCAATATTTTTATAATTTTGTTAAAACTTGCTTAAATATTTTACAACTTTGTTGAAATTTTCCGAAATATGTTATTACTTTGTTGTAATTTAATGAAAAGTTTCATAATTTTGTGGTAATTTAGTGTAAAATATTTATTAAATTGTTGCCATTCACCGAAATAATTTCCCACTTTTTTTGCAACTTAATAAATACTTTATAACATTATTTTAATTTATTGAAAGATTTCGTAATGTTGTTTTGATTTATTGTAATATTTTTATTGATTTGTAACCATTAACTGAAATAATTTATTATTTTGCAATAATTAGTGATTGAATATAGTTTAAAATACTGTAATAGAAGTTATTATTTAGTGATGTAATGAATTTTTCGGTTTTGATATTACTCATATGCAATAAAGATGCAATATTAATGCATGATTTTGATTGATTGATATGTGCTTAATCTCTATGAATTGTATGTATTGAATAATATTAATTTGTGCGTGTTTTAATCTATGTATACGCTCGTGAGTGGGTTTATTGTAATATGTATTAACATATGTACATCTATTACACTGTGTGTTACTTATTGTTTCTAAATAATTTCATACCCCTTACTCGATTTATTGATAACTATTTTTGTAATTAAAACATACTGGTTTTAAATATATTTTAAATGAAATAATAATTATACTTAAAATATAGATGTCTCGGAATAATTGAGTAAACTTAATGTTTACAATAGTTAAATTATTTGATTGATTTTAATGAAGAATAGATATTTAATTCTCAATAGTGAGTAATAGAATAGAAAATATTATGTTGTAATTTTATTAAATCTAAATAATAATTTATAAAATGTACAAGGTTTCGGTCGATACTTTGAAATAATAATAAGAATAAGAATGAAAATGAAATAAAATCTCAACTTTGCCGTCCGATGTTGGGAAAAAACTAGAAAATCGTAAATTAGATTAACCTAAATTTAAAACTTAATATTTCTATAGATTTTTATAATTTCGGGCGAATATTAGGAATTCGCAAAGAATCAATCAGAAATATAATTTATAAATATAAGAAATTTAATAAATTGTATTAATAAATTGTTTTTAATAAATTGTACTTAATTACTTAATAAAATAATAATAAAACTCACATTATATTGAAATAATTCCAAATAATAATAATAATAGCATCTAAAACTCCTGAAAAATTAATTAAAAATAATTTATAATAAAAAATGTTGATAAAAACTATTATTTAAGAGCTTGAATAATGATCTCATATCTATATGGATCAATATTCAAGCCTTAAAGTTTACTTTAAATAAAAATAAACTACTTGAAAGCCATTTCTAAAATGGCTAAATACAAATAGTTAAAATAGCTAAATAAAATAGCTAAATAAGTAGATGAATGTATCAAGTTAAATTAACCACATGCATTCCAAAATATTTCACCATAAAGAATGACGCGTCTATAATTGGTTGTACATACCAACCCATATTATAGATGCGTTTATTCAGTGCAAACAGGTGTATAATATGATTTAAACTTTGTGACGCTACATAAATATATCAGCCTTAAGCTGTGTGGTCTTGTTCCAAAAGTAAAATCATTCTACATAGTGAATTATCAATACATATGCATTTGTAATTTTTCATAATTTTTTCACTAAATAGTATATCGAACACTGCACGTTGCTAAATTTTTGTAGAAAATATATTGTAATACGATAAAAATTATAACAAAACCTTAAAAAAATAAATTAAAAATGTTTAAAATTAAAAATATTCATTGAAAATTTAACGATTTTTAATTGATTTTGTTTCTTTCTGTGTTCTTCTGGAAAGAAAACTTTGTCAGTGTATGAGAATTATTACTAATATTATAAGAAATCGGTTACAACAATGGGATTCCAATTGAATGGTAGTTATACACATTTTTTTTGGAAGTCTACAATTATTTTGGACATGTGAACATTAGATATCAATAGGCAAAAATTCATAAAAAAGATAAGACCCTCTTCATCAAGGGAAAAAACGGCGGTTAGTATAGAAGATATGAAAAAATAACCCAATCAAGAAAGTTAAACAAGTATCGTAATTGAAAAATTCCTAATGAAAAATTTGAATATGATTATCGAAGTCCAATTTAATAAATAACGAAATGCAAATTACCAGATATAACCTAAAAATCGAAAAATGTTCTGCAATGTCAAAGACGGAAAAGAAGGAGACTGTACAAAGTCAAGCCAGAACTAATTTAACAATTCAGTGAAGAAGGCTCATCAAATTCAGCTGGTAACGAATAAATAGTGACAGGCAACATCATAGAAATGAAGAACTAGACGGTGTTGGTGAAATTCAACCAAAGAAATTAGTCAAGCCAAAAGAGGTGTCAGTGCGAAATTTTTGAGTGTCAATTAAAATTTCTTTTTGTTTGGAAAGATACCTATATTTTTTATTATAATTAACAATAAAAATTTTTTAATACTTGAAAAGTAAATCTTTTATCATTTAATTTTAAATGTGTCTTTAAAAAATAATATTTTGTATAAATTATCGTTAAATAAATTATTATGTCTATTAAATATCTTGTCACTGATTTTATTATTTTTTGTCGGTACTTTTATTCTTTTTTGTTTTAATGTTCTAAAGTTTATTTTCCAATAATCTATCATTTCAGTTCGGATTTCTTGCAAAAAAATATTAACTTAAGTATTAACTGTTTATTTTCGTAATTCAAAATATTATTTTATTATCTATCGAATTTCTATCTTTTTATTTTAAATCGGATTTAATTTCACTTTTAGACAAAAATATTTTAATTACGACATGCATGTTTCATATTACAATAATTAATTTTTGAAAAATTATTTAGTTATATTTATATTTGTTTTATTTTTAATAATACATTATTATACGCTATTCCAAGAATGGCGATTAGATAATATTTTAAAATCTTGATATTGTTTGTAAAATTAATTATTTGTTATTTTAAAAATATGTGATTAAATTAAGATTAAATTAAATAAATCTCGGTAATTAAAAATAATAATTTTAACTAAACCTTTCAAGTCCAATATTGAGTCTAATACGACAGATCTAGTGCTCAAGAATAAACTATTTAAACCAGTGAATTTTTAGTTTAAACTTTAAAATAAAAGCATTAAAAAGTTTAGCATTCAATTATGTTTATTATTGATCTTCTTGAAAGAATAATTTTGAATAATTTTTCACTTAATTTTTTTCCCATGAATCATTGTGATTAATCGCTACAATGCCCATAGCATTGTGCCCACGATACCAGTACTCATTTACTATATTCAAAACAGCGCCTATTTGCATTTTTGACTACAATAGTAAAATCAAGCCTACAGTTTTCGAAGTGCCCAGTTATTTCAAGCCTGTCACACTTTCAGAAAGATTTTTAAGTTTGTTTAAACAAGCAGCTGTCGTTTAGCGTCGGGTTTATAAATGAAAATCACTGGTTCATAAACCAATTCAGGCGTCCACTCGATAAAAAATTATATTTATATAAACTAAAAACAATGAATAATTGAAATAATAAATATTTAACAAAAAAATTGGGGTTTATTGGAAAGTAGACATAAGTTTGAACTCGTGCACACATTTCGCTTATATGCTTGAGGGAGCGCGCCTGAGTATTTTGTATTAGTTGCCATATCACAGAGAATATAGAGATTACGTATTATCAATACACTTATATTCGGCTCATAGTCATATGAAAGGTTTGAGTAATATTATTCAACTTATTGAAAACTTTCACCAAAATAGGAAATCTTACAATCGTACATAAAAATTTCGATATAAAAAGTATTCACATTTCATTTTAATAATCACTAAATTAGGAAACTTAAATCTTTAATCTCATACTTAATTCCATACAAAATTAATTCATTTCAAAATATTTATATTTATTATTACTATAGTCATGCTATTTTTGTTGTTATTATGATTATTAGAAATATTTATTTGTTTTTTTATATAAATATAATTTAAACTTTCATATATTAGCTGAAAGTAATCTCCGATTTTTTTCTCCAAAGCTTATAAGTAACAGTGCAGCATAAAATATAAAAGAACTTTGCTAACTACTAAAAAAGATTCTGAAAATAAATTATTTATGGTTTTTTTTCTTTTAAGAAAAATAATCATACATTTTTAGTTATAAATAATTTTTTTATTAATATTCAGTTTATTGGTTATTATGAAGTTAAATGTTTTTTGTAATGTTTCCTAATTATGGTTAATCAGATGAATCTTATATAATCTTGTGGAATTAGGATAATAAAATTTTGGAAGTTTGCCAACGCAATAAAGGGATTTTAATTACAAATAAGATTTTTTATAAAATGAATTTGACAAATTTAATTATATGAAAGCGCATCTCAAACATTTGTTTTACGATATATTTCGACAGTTTTTCTGGCATCATCAGCCAAAATAGAAAAAGGCTATGGATATTAAAAATTTTGTTGAAAATTTTTTATAATTTGATTAAAATAATCAATTATTTTTTTCAATTTATGCTATATATATTAAAATTTGATTTTAATAAAATATTTATATTTTTAATTTTAACTTTTTACTAATTATTTAACTTAGTAATTCAATAAATTGTTTTTTATTTTTTATTCATAAATAGATGTTTTTGAACCCAAAATATTGCAATTACACCCAGTGCCACTGGATAATACTTATAATTAAAGACGACAAATTTTATAATATAGACTACATATCAACTACATATCAAAATCTTGTTACGCTGGATACCATTTTGATGGGTTATTATTTAACAAAGTAGGTTAGTTTCTGAGAATTTTATTTCAAACAATCGAGTCTTTGAAGTTCTAATAACAATCTAAAAATTGATGACGCAGTCATATGATTTAAACAAAAATTTAAATATTGCATGATCATCGATTTAAATATAAATTTTAATAAAATCTAATCATATATTTAAATAAATTACAAATATAAATAAAAATAACGAATGGTTTAAAACAGGTTGTGTTTTGTCAATTGAATTTTCGTTCACTATTTACTGTATTAATTCAATTATATTGAACCATTTTGAAGTGAAATTGTGAAAACTAGTCAAACACAAAAAAGAATCATCATTCTTCGTAATTACAGGAGACAAATTCGTCATTTTATGAAATTTGTGTGGAAAATTAAGATGAAAATTGTATATTTTGTAAAATCTTGTGATTACTGGTCTATTAAGATAGCTTGATTTTAATTTATAATAACTTTCAAAATAATCATACGATCATAATCATACAAACATTAGCAATAAACATGGTTCAAATCACAAAACTATTTTTTTATAAACTAATTTCAATATTTCTGTTTTTATATACCAACTATTTAGAATGTTGATTGTTGAAGATTCAGGGTGTGATAAGTGTTTTAGTTTTGAAAATGTTATTATACCCCAAGGTTTTATATTATAATAATTTATTAAATTTTAGCAAAACAATATTTCAACCAGAATTTCAATTATTATATCATGGTTTTAAAAATAAACTATCAAAACAAAGAATACATATTGAAGTAACAATGAGTAATAAATTTTCAGACATCACCTTTCGAGAATTTAAATAAAAATAAAAAAACTTGATTGTCTTATGATTTTGTTAATGATTAAAACCAAGAAATCCTTCTTGGCTGATAAGGAATTATTATCATTGGAAGGACTAGAGATGCACCTAACAACATTAATGGTTCGTGAAAATTAGTTCCAGATAGACGAGTGGCATTTTCATTATTTTGATAATTGTTAAAATGATCTGACTGAATGAATATTGGAGTATTATTGTCCACAAGTTCGTTTGGTTCATTCTTTTTGTCAGCCAAATCTATTGAACTTCCACAGATATACACATAATGATTTAAAGTTCTCGTGCACTGCTTTATTTCCATCACGAGTTATATTGTCTGGAGAAGTTTCTTTAATGATGAAGTAGACGCACAATGAGTCCAATAATGCGACAATAACAAATGCCTTCAGATTGATAATTAAATGGATTATAATTATCATTGCTCATTTGAAAATGTTGCATCAGCGTACAAATGGAAAATCCAATAAAATCCCAATAATTCCTTCATTAAAATCTTCTAATATAGTTCCAAATTCAAAAGAAATTTCAAAAATAATTATCAGAGATCAAGTTGAAATCAAATACGACTTAGAAAAAGTTAGTTGACAGTATTTTTTTTCCAAATTTTAAATTGCATTTAAAAGTATTAATAACCTTTGCTCTTCTTGGTGGAAAATATTTTCATTTTTTTTTATTGAAAATTTTTTAAGATGCTTATCACCATTCATAAACAAATTCCAAAACAAACTATATTCAAAAATCTTTATTAGCAAATTCAGCTGTATTCAAATTCTAACTTACAAATTTTTAATATTTAAACAACATCTTTTTTTCTTACATAAATGTTTTTAAGAAATAAAAATAACAAAAATGTTTTTGAAATTGTTTTCATTATAATTTAAATAAACGTTTTTTTGAAAATACTAAACGCCTATAAAATCACTACAAATGGAATCATATTTTACAAGATCAAGACATACAAATTGCTGTTGTATTTACCTATCAGAAAATTATTTTGATTTACCAAAAAGTGGAAACTCTAAATTTTTTATTTTCTTTGAATTGAATAAGCTTGATCGAGAGAATATTTATAATCATTTATTATCTACCTTAATGGAAAAATCAGACTTTGATAGATTAAGAAATCATTGGAATACAAGATATAATTATGTTGCTTTGTATATTAATAGAAAAGCTATTCGTGAAAAAATCATTTAAAAAATGGATTAATATTCAAATGTAATAATTTCCAACCCTAGCGATTTTAATTCTAAAGAATATTACAACAATTTGAAAAATATAAAAAAGAAGAAAATCAGATTTAGAATATTATTCGTAATATTAACAGGACTTTTAATTATAATTTAATGAAACATGAAGAACAGAAACCAATTATTAATGCTATATTAAATAAAAACCAACCACCAATAGTTTCACCAACCATGGAAACTTTTAGATTAAATGTAAATTTAAAATTATTTCATCAAGCTTTCAATCGCCCACAGAAACAGTTGTTATAGAAGGGGATAAAGAAGGAAAAGAATTATGGATGGATCAAACTAAATTTATAATTACATTAGAAAATAATGAATTGTACATCTTCAACACAAATACAAGTAAAAATATGCTTTAACACCAGAATTGATATTGTGTATTGAAGGGAATGTTTAATGACGAAGGGAATTTACAAGTTGAGATTATTACAGTTCGTGCATATCTAGAATTAACTGAAGGTTTGGTAGGTTTTTCAAAATTAACATATTATATAGATTTAGTGAGTGAAATGACAACGATGGACTCTTCGACATCATCCATAACGCTTTCCTCAACAGAATCAGCAAAAGGGAAATCATCTGGACAATCAAAAGAGAAGGATTAGACGATGACGTATTTTATTTCCCAGATAATCCAATTTCACTATTCGAACATTTACGGAAATTATTAGCTGCAACAAAAGCAAGACATTCAAATACATGTAATCAAGTCAGTGCTATTCTTGCAAGATTGATGGAATTAAAATTAATAACAAGTACCAAGTACAAGAAAAAACATTGAGAAATATTTTTTGATTAAAAATGATGACAACAAGTTTTGATTTTGATAAAACTTTTTGGTTTAAGCATGATGTTCGAAAAAACGATTTTATGGAAGTATTTCCCACAATAGCAAGTGCTGAAGCATTAAATAATACTAGTAAAATATATTTTAATTTTAATCAATCATCAAACACTCTTGATATTTGTAATATATGAGGAAGTTGATAGATTCTTAAAGATTTAATTAGAAATTTTGTTAAATTTAAAAAATATTTTTATTGAAAATTATTTCAAAAAGAAGATTGAAATTTAGCATTTTTAAAAAATAATTTTATCGAAAAATATTTTAAAAGAAAAATTGAGATTTGTTTAAATATCAAAAATAGGAAAAGACAAGTTTTTGAGTGTAAAATTTATTGAATAAAATTTATGGAATTATTTAGTGATTTGCAACCAGATATTAATGTCGTAACGGATGAGAATCCTAATATGGTGGCAGCGGTAAACATCGACGCGATCACCGAAAGATTGTTGCCAAAGGTGATGACTTGGAAAGTTCATTAGAAGATGCGAGATTTATTTTGATGCTAAAAGCATTAATAAAAAAGAACAGGAAAGATTGACTGCATGTATGATCGACGAGAATCAATTGGAGAAATATGCATAAACACTGAAAAAAGCAGAAGGATTTCAAGACAGGTTAGGAGTCTCATTTGATTACGAAAGAGACGTAATAAATGATATGGAAAGTTTATTGAATTATAAAAGGAGAAGCGAAGAGATTGAAACATATTTCAAAAAAGCGGAGGACCTTGTCAACAGATTGTTTGAGAATAAAGAATTCACCAAAGAGAAGTTAACAGCACAGATGTTGGCGGAAGATAAAAAGCACAGAGGAGATAAAGGAAACATTAATTCTGATGGATAAAGTGGAGAAACAGGGAGATCAGATAAACGATATGAAATGTTATACAAGAGTGGTCTATCAGAATTCACAGAGAAGAGGACAGTACAATTAGAAAGATGAAAGAGAAGAAGGCAGGTGACGAGAAGAACTAGAGTGCTGGCTATGCCATAAAATAGGCCACGCAAAAATAGACTGTCCAGTAAGAAGTAAGATAGAGTGCTGGACTTGTCACAGAAGTAGACATATAACTAGGAATTGTCCTGGTAAAAAAAGTGTCAATATGTTTTGGGTGTTGAAAAGAAGGTTATATAAGAAGACTATGTCAAGAAATACGGTGTAAAAGATGCAACAGAAATGGTCATAGATCTGAAGAATGTTATACAACGTCGAGTTACAAAAAAACGATAGGGAAACCAAGACCGACAGGAAACAGATACAGTCGGATTAATGGAATCGAAGAAGAAGAGGAAATGGAATCGTACGTAGAGACAAATGAAGATAATTTATATAGGACGTACCCCAACAACAGGACTTCACCAGTAGAGGAGTTGGTTGGAGTCATATACTAACAGAAAAGTGGATGGGATATCCTCAAGGATTAGAAAAGTGGGAGAATGTAGGAAGGTTAAGTGAGAAAGTATACAGGTTCCTAAGGAGAAAAACGTTTGAAGAGGAAGTGGAAAGAACTGGAACAATTGAAACGGGACAGGAGGTAGAAATGGTATATAACAAGCTACAGGGAAGACCTATTGTAACAGTAATGATGAATGGGGAAATTTTCGACTGTTTATTAGACACCGGAGCACGAATAAACGTAATGAGTGTGAACTGTTTTAACAAGTTACGAGGACAACAAATAATGAGAAGCGACGATAAGTTACGATGTGCAACTGAAAGTACGATAGAGACAATTGGAAGAATAAAGGTCAAAGTAAGTATCGGAGATATTTCCAAGGAAGTTAGATTCATTGTGGCGGAGAAAGTGACACCAGGGGTGATTGGAGGAGTAGAATTACAAGAAGTATTTGGATATATGCTGGACGAAGTTAGACGAAGAAGCGCAAGAGAAAACATCCTTCTCAATAAAGAAGACCAATACTGTTTCAATAGAATGCCGTTCAGAATTGCTGCAGCACCAGGTACGTTCCAGGAAATGATGAAAAAGGTAATTGGCAAAATAAATGGAGCAATGGTGTATTTGGATGACATTTTGATTTATTCGAATAGTAAAGAAAAATATTATACAATACTCAGTGAAGTATTAAAAGCGATCGAAGAAGCAGGACTAAAGATTAACCAAGAAAAGTGTCAAATAATACAAAAAGAAATCAGATTCTTAGGACGCATAATCAGCAAAGAAGGAGTACAGACAGATCCTTCTAAAATTCAGGCTATACAAAACTTTGGGAAGCCAAGTTGCGTAAAAAAACTTCGAAGCTTTCTAGGCATTTGTAATTATTATAGAAGATTCATTAGTGAGTATGCAAAGAAAGCAAGGATGTTAGAACAATTATGTAGCGATCCGAGTAACAAAAGACTGGAATGGACTGAAGGAACAAATAACGTATTCGAGGGATTGAAGTTAGCACTCACAACGGCACTGATCCTATGCTTTCCAGATCTGAGAAAGGAGTTCATTTTAGATTCTGATGCCAGTTTTGATACCATTGGAGCAGTGCTTTCACAAAGAGGAAAGGAGAGAGTAGTAGTGTGTGGATCACACTTGATGACGAGCCATGAAAAAGGATATTGCATTACAAGGAAGGAACTATTGGCGGTATACTATTTTTGTATTCATTTTAAGCACTATCTCTACGGAAGAAGATTCACGCTAAGGATAGACCACAAGGCGATCACGTTTATGATGACAACCAAGAAGCTAATTACTTCACAATTCCACACCTGTATCAATTATTTGAGCAGTTTGGATATAATCGTTGAATATAGAAAGTGTGTTAATCACCAAAATGCAGACATGGTGTTCAGAACTAAATATGAAACGTGTGTTCAATGTCAAATGACTCACGAAGAAAGTAGAAGCACCAATCAACAAATAAATTTGGAAGAAGAATTACGAAAGAAAACGATGATACCAGAAAACGAGATCCAAGAAACCATAAAGGAAATACATAGACAATTGTGTCATGCTGGAGTCGAGAAGATAGCTGATTATATGAAAGAAAGATATATTGGGGAAAATCTGTGGAGTCAGATTCAGGAAACTATTCGAAGTTGTGAGACTTGTCAAAAATCAAGGCTATAACAATTACAACGAAGGAACCAATAAAAAAACTAGAATCAACCGAAATGTTCGAAATTATATTCGTGGCTATATTTTGGCCAATGCAAAAAACAAAAGGAAGTAAGAAATATATATAGGGTATAATAAACCAGTATAGTATGTATCAGGTCTTGACAGCTATAACAAGACAAGACGAGGAAACAATAAAGAAAACGATTTTAGAAAAATTGATTTTAAGATTTGGATGCCCAAAGGAGATAAGATTTGATTGTGGGAAGGCGTTTGAATCAGGAATGATGAGAGAATTCACAAAGAAACTTGATATCAAGTTATCTTTTTCGAGTCCATACCATCATCAAATAAATGGACAGAGAAGTAATTCATGACAATACGAGAGATGATAAATGTTACTTTACGAGACAGAAGGAAGACGGATTGGGCAGAGATACTACCAGAAATCGAATTTACATTAAATGCAACCAAACAAAAAACGACAGGGAAAAGCCCGGCAGAGGTAGTTTTTGGAAAAACGATTAGCATGGAAAAATGGTACGGGTCAAAAGAAAAACAAATAAATGAAGTACAAGAAGAACAAACAAGGAGGAAATTCAACGTAGGAGAAATTGTGTTAGTAAAATTAAAAACACGCAACAAAATCCAGGACAAATATGAGAGACCATATAAAGTGATCGAGAAAGTGCATGACAGACGATATATCTTAAGAAACCGGAATGGTAAAAAGATTTAAAGAAACGTGGAAAAACTTTAAATATTTCTTAAGGAGGGGGATATGAGGAAGTTGATAGATTCTTAAAGATTTAATTAGATTTAATTAGTGTTAAATTTAAAAAACATTTTTTTTTGAAAAATATTTTAAAAGAAAGACTGAGATTTGTTTAAATAACAAAAATAAGAAAGACAAGTTTTTTGAGTGTAAAATTTATTGAATAAAATTTATGGAATTATTTGGTGATTTGCAACCAGATATTAATGTTGTAACGGATGAGAATCCTGATATAATACACGCTTGTATTTCAAAATTAAAATAACTGGAAATGTTGCTGTGGATAAATTTACATTCAAGCACAATTAGTTATTAAATTTATTTACTGATATTGCTATAAAGGATAAATTTTATCATGACAAACTCTTATTTCAAAAATCAACACGGAGAGTTGAGTTGTAGGATTCCAGATGTTGGTGACGGAACAGTAACAAACAAGGGCTATAAAGAACGAGAAGAGTTCTATAAATTTTCATTTAAAGGAATGAATCCTTTAAAAACTTTATTTGGATTTTTCCAAAATTATAGTAGATTAATTCACTTGATACCATTTAAACTATCAATTACAAATAATAATATACTAGTTTTTTATTAATAATTTCATATCTACCCGGAGGTTTGAGGGGGTTAGCGCAGTAAGCTCATGGTATGGCTGAGCCATATCTATCTACTTGGTCTTTTTTGTTATAGGATTATTTTCTATTTATTCTAATATGCTAGCTCTGTTGAAATTTCAATCATGACTATGTTGTTCATTTTCATAAAAAGACATTTCGGAACGGAAAATATTCCCGAGAGATACAAAACACAAATATATTTTTACTGATTTTTTATCGAAAATTAATATCAAATATCGAATCTGGAATGTGTCCACTACCTGTTACGCTATTCTTTGAAATATAACTATGTAATATGGATGTTTCATATTGTAGATTTGTATGTCAATTTAAATTGAAATTTTTTTCGTATTGGTTTAAATAACATCCTTTGAAATTATATTTACAAAATAATGTATTTGTATTATGGATTATTTGTAGCTCACAATTATTAAATTTAAATATTATTACAATGAAATATTAAAAGTAAAAACCAATTCAATATCTATAGGAAATTTTTATTTATTTATTAGCATTTCATTTGGAGTTAAAATATCATATATTGTTAATCTACTTAATAATTATGAATAAAAGGTTCACAAGTAATAAAAATTAAAAAATTTAAGTATTTGTTTAGGTTGAAATTTTTTTAATAATTTATCTAGCTAAATTCAAATTAAATAGAGTAATTATTTTAATTAATTGAATACACCTAAACCTCGATTTGCGTGGTTAATTAATTTTCGTCAAAAGTGACAAGAGCTGTGGCTGACGCTACAAATTGTTACAAAGAAATTTATTTGGAAAAAAAATCTTTGTCAATTCAGCAAACCTTAAACAGAGGGTTTAGGTTTATATGCATAAAAGTGAATATAGTTCATATAAATGATTAAAATAATTTTTAAGCTACAATTATCAATGAAACCATGTATTTTTTGTTTAGATCTGATCTGTTTTTATAATTTCACTTTTTTAATTACGAATATGGATAAATATTTTTGAAATTAGTTACTTTATTACTTTTTATATTAAAATCAGAATATAAATTATTCCAAATTTAAAAATTATTGCAGTATAGGTCATTTAAAATCAGGAAATAAAAACAAATCAATGAAAACTGCTGTATTACATAGAATAAAAATACAAAATTGCAAAAATTTTAAATGCTGTTGAAATTAAATTCGAATTATGTAAAAGACGATATAGCATAGTCTTTTTCAATAGTAGTTAAAGACGCTAACATTTTTTCATCAAAGCAGCTTTCAAGTTGATGAGATGCCACATAAAGTCGTTTATCAATATCTTTGGGAATCGCAACAATTTTGCAAGCAAGTTGTTGTTCAATTTCAAAAAAATATTTCCTAAAATATCAATTAAAACAATTTTAAAATATCTAATTAAAATTACAAATCACGCTTGGTAATTAAATTGATGGCAATCCCTAAATGACCAAATCGTCCACAGCGACCGATTCGGTGCAAGTATGTTTCCGTATGTTTTGGAAAATCGAAATTAAAAACCACATTGACCCTAGGTATGTCAATCCCTCTTGTCATGACATCAGTGCAAACCAAATTTCGAACATGGCCAGCTCTAAAATCAACAAAAACCTGATTTCTTGATTTCTGATCCATTTTCGCATGAGTATAGTAGCAAGAATAGCCCATGTTAATAATTGATTTAGCTAGTAATTCGACGCGCAACATGGTACTACAAAATATAATAGCTTGATGAACTTCTAAATTCTTGAGTAAGATTTTCAAGCAGCATAACTTTTGTTCTTCTTTTAAATAAGCATAATATTGGGTTACTCCTTTTAATGTCAATTCATTCATTAAATTAATCTTTTTTGATGACGGCATATACTTATCGATAAAAGATTTCAAATTTTCTGGA
This sequence comes from Schmidtea polychroa, assembly GCA_959609185.1. NCBI lineage: Eukaryota > Metazoa > Platyhelminthes > Tricladida > Dugesiidae > Schmidtea > Schmidtea polychroa. The sequence goes on along the minus strand of CAUHTR010001858.1, from coordinate 23,799 downwards.
TATGTAGCTGAAAATAATATCATCTGTCTTTTAGAATCTAAATGAGTAAGAATGTCAATGATAATAGATTTAAAATCATTCGACATTAATTTATCAGCTTCATCAAGAACAAAGTATTTTATATCTTTAGTTTTAATTTGATTGTTAGTTATGAAATCTAAAGCTCTACCAGGAGTTGCAACTAAGAACTGAACGGGTTGTGCCGAATTATTTAGTCGACAAATATCATCTGTTACATCTGTACCTCCAGTGGATACCATTATATTAATACCTTGTAAATATTTAGCAAGATTAATGCATTCATTTGATGTTTGTAAAGCAAGTTCTCTAGTAGGAACCAAAACTATGCATTGAACAGAATTTGAAGTTGTCAAATTATTAATGATGCCAATTGCATATGCACCTGTTTTGCCAGTTCCGTTTTTTGCTCTAGCAATTACGTTTTCACCTTGAATTATCAACGGAATGGAAATAGCTTGAATAGGCGATGGCCATTCCCAGCCCATTTCGTATAGTGCCATTAGAATATCTCTATTTAATTTGAAATCATCAAAAGAGATATTGGATTGTTGAAGAACGTCAGATGTTTGAATCCTTGATTTTAAAATTGACCTTGATTCATATTGTACATTTTTAAATGGAAGAGCTTGATTATTATCTCTTGAGACCAGAATATTGTTTTTACGATTTATAGAATGACAATCCTTCGTTTCTAATGCATCATCTTCAGTTTGAATAGCATGTATCGAATTTGGGTCTTCTTGTACGAGAACGTTGTCTACATCATTGGTAGATGGTAGTACTAGTTGATCACAGATCATTGTTATCGTTAGGAAAAATTATTTTGATATGATTGTTAAATTAGATATTTATATATAATATTTATGGACAATAAAATATACAATGTGCACAGAAATGGTAAAGAACAAAACCGAGTATCTTTCTTTTAATTGGTTTATATTTTCGAGCACACCAACTGCATTTGCAATGAATCGAAATATGATCAAATAAGTTATATTGCACACGACTTAATAAAAATTCGAATACCTAAGAACAAAGATTTCTTTGTGTCTGTTTAAAATTTTGAATTTGTTGGATCATGTAAATCAGTGTTTATTAATTAGTTTGAAATTTTTGAATCTTAATTTGAATAGTTATTTATTCTGTTTTGAAAACGTTCATATTTTATAAAGCATATTTTAACTTAACAGTATTGGCTTTATTGCAAATTGGGATAATAAGCCTCATGTTGCATTTTTATTAATTTTTAAAAGGAAGGTTGAATATTTTACAATTATCAATTTAGAACTCAAATAATGGATTTATATTCTTACATTGTTTTTTAGTCAAAAAACATTGAATTTAGTTATAAATTTAAATTAAACTGTAATATTTGAAATCTTTCATAAAATTATAATATAGCAGCGCCGTGCTGTAACTTTTAGGGGTCCTGTGCATTTTTTCTTTCGATTCGTGATAATTTTTTGCTATTGGAGAAGTTTTTCTAATGAATGTAATATTTGGGGCCCCTCAAAAATAGGGGACTCAGTGTGATTGCATTTGTTGCACTTGTGATAGTACGGCACTGTAATTTAGTAATACTTCACTTATTTTAATAAATACTTTCGAAAAGCTCTATTTTGTGTTATTTAAGGAAATGTATCTATTTCAATAAGAGTACTCCATTAATTATGAATACAAATTTTAGGTTGTTTTTAATCCTCCCTATTATCAAAAACAGTCAAGGACCTGCTGCTATATAGAACAATTCATTTTAATTGGATACATGTTGGTATCAAGTTTAGGAATATGGATACATGATTTAAATGCCATACATGGTTGTTATAATAAGAAATTAAATAATACAAATAAGACATGTGAAATGTTTCTCAGGCTGATATTCGTTATTCTTTCCAAATTATTAATCTTTTGTAGGTTATCCTACATTATACCACAAAAGATTTTACAAGAAACAAGCTCAAATATACTTCATTATTATTATGGAAATATCAACTTGTCAAGATAATTTAACAAGATAGAAATTACATAAGTCCCCTGTTAAACTCTAATTGACATGCTCATTATCTGCAAGGGTAAAAATTAAAAAAAACAGTAAAAATTCATAATTTAGCAAAATTCAAAAATAAAATTCAGGTGTAAAATTGATTAAAAATAATTAAACAATTAAAATTTGATACTTTCTGAAGGAAATGAAAAGAGCAGGCAGATAGTGAAGCGATAAATACGAATAAAATAATGTTGGGTTTCTAATTGAAAGTCGGTTCTCTCTCTGACTCCTCGTGTTCTTATTCTGCCAATTAACTCAAACCCAACACAGAATACTTTCTATTAAATCTTTATCACAATTACAATTTGTCACTATTTGCACCTTTCTCTCTAGATACTTTTCACTCGATAAGGTAGAAAAACCCAAGGGGTAATCACCTTTTCTGGTTCGAGTCTCAATATATTTCTCCTTCAAATTATTGATCACCGGATTATGCTTCTTTGTTTTCTTTTTCTCTCTTCGACCAAATGGCGGCTTGTTCACTTCTGAGCTCTCTTTTTATACTTTTCATGAGAGGCCAATTATCTAGAAAATCGCTTTAAATTATTTCCCCGAGACCCAAAATCAATATTTGAGGTTTTATAATTACTTTAATTAGTTTACCCTTGATTAGGGCTCAAAATATTACCTCTGTTATCTTGTTGTTCGGGTCTCACTGCGCATTGGGTTTCCTACAGCGCTCGGGCTTCCCATTGCCTCGGGTTTTCCATTACCGATTAATTAATTTTAATTAATTTGTTTTTTCACCTTAACTTTCCCTGTGAACACTTACAGTAAAATCTTTTTATACACGATTTTGAAATAACACAGTTCGTCAAGAAGAAATTTTTAATTTTTTTACACGTTATTTTTGATTTAACACGAATTCAAAATTTTTTTTTTAATTATTCACATGATTTTACATGAAATCGTGTAAAAAAAGACCGTGTAAAAAAAGATTTTACTGTATATAAATTTTTATTATAATTTCTGAACTCGTCTATCAATTTTGCGTTCAACTATACCCGATATTGATTTTTTATTTTTATTAAATTTGTATTAATTTTGCACTTTTATTGATTTTACCCATTTTTGTTATGCTTTCTCTTTATATATGAATTTTTTGGTTTTTGCGCTAACCCCAACAATAATATTAAATCGTTTGAAGGTCTCTCGATATAGTTTTTTAAGTAATATAAACCAATTAATTAATTGATAAAAAACAATTTAATTAAAAAATCAATCTTCGAACTTGCTGACATAAAAAAATTTTAAACTGAGAAAATCTTGTAAAAGTTGCGAAAAACATTGGCAACAACGGTCGAAGAAAAAAAGTAAACAAACATCATAAAAAATAGAAAAAGAAGCCAGATAAATACGAAATTGAATTAATAAATTTATTTATTTTAACTTGTTCGATTTCAATGACAATTCAGAATCTTCATTATACATGTTTAAATTGGATCCTGCAACTAGACTTCTTCAATTCGATTGAATTTAGTTTTGGATTCTGAGGTATTGATTGATATTTTCTTTTTTGATATTGGTTTTGATAAAAGTAAAAAAGGAAATAAGATTATTTAAACTATAATTTACTTATATATGCATATTTATAAATTCTATTAGTACTTATTTTAAAACCAATAATTTTTAAAATAAAAGTGTGTCCAGCACAGCAATTTCTTTCAAAGCTAAATCACATTCACTTTCGGCTTGAGACGGTTCTCCTTAGGTTCACCTGCAGATAATTCCAATCAAGTTTTAATATTGTTAGTGAATATTGTAACAATTGTGATTTTGTAAGAAATAAAAGATAAAAATACAATTTTAACAAAGAATTAAAAATAGAATAAGATATAGGGAAAATGCGTTTGTAATTATCAAATTATCAAAAATTAACAAATTAGTCCCAAAAGTCCAGAGGAAAGAGCGATTTGAACAACTTAAAATCTTACAAAAGTAATATAATTTCAACAATTCTACGATAATGTAACTAATCAATGTATAAACTTTCTCAACAACCAAATCGAAAAAATTAGTTTCAACAATTAAAACGAATAATTAATTAATAAATAGTTTTAAAAATTGATAGCTGACAAATATTCAAAATAGCGCCAATAATTTCCATTTAAACATAAATGAAAATATATGGGAATTTTAATGAAATTATTAATCCTGTTTTACTTATTAGTTTGAAATATTTGGTTGACAATGATATGTAGAATTTTAGTCAGAAAAGAGGCGTGACTGATGACAATTAGCAAGTCGATTATAATTGCGATAAATAATCTATTTTATGTTTAATAAAGTTTAACTGATTTATGTAGTTTTCCGTGTCCAATGACAGAAGGGACCGCGAAGCAAATTGGACACATATCTTCCATCGAGAGTCTGAACCCATTAGAATGTTATCTAATTATAATGCACAAGAGTTCACTTTTTACTAACGCTTGCCTATTTGACACATTTCCAACGTTATTATTTTTAACGGGTGTCAAATGATAGGAAAGCTGTTGTATTCTGTGTTACGCTGGATAAGTCACGAAAAAACATAATTTTGGTTATATGTAACCCACCAATTTAAACTGAGTTCAGCATAAAACAATCATTTGATTTGGTTTAATTAACTTTTCGATAGAAATTTTAATTTTATTTCACCTATTTAGTAATCCAAGAATGAAAAGGCCAGTTTATAATATATCAATTTGGTTCGGTCAAATTCTATTTTATCGAAAAGTTACTGGTTTCGATGGAATTTTTCTTAAATAGTATTATTAAATCAAAAAACTAGAAACTAACCTTCTACACTTAAACATAATTTTAAATCAATTAATGTATTCTTATCAACTTATTTACTAGGTATAATGAACAACTCAGTCGATTTTATTGGCCAAAGTATGAAATTTCCATAAAACCTTCATGACAATGTGTACCATTATATAAAGCTGGTAGCTTATTTGAACACGAAATTTTTATTTCTTAATTGCGCAGTATTATTATAGTACAAATCTTCATGTAAGTAAAAATGAACAATATAAATATATATACTGATTATTAATTATTACAGTGTCATAAACATGTTGAACTATGAAAAAATATCGCCTATAAAAAAGTATTTTTAAAACTTATTTTATTTGTTAACCTTCATCCGTCCCTTAAATCGACTGTACACTAAAGTCCCTCGGGTCTTTTTCGACCCAGGTAGAAATTGTTGACTTAAAAGAAACAAAATGCAAATAATTAAATTAGTTTTATTAATAACGGTAATGTTGACTGTTTAGGAATAATAAAGAGCGATTTATCTGTTAATTATTTATTTATTACATTTATTACATACGTTATAGGAATGTGCCTTAAAAATAAATCTTTTACAATATTTACATTCTAATGCATGCTTATTGTCCGATTTTGGACAAATGTGACATATACCTCTATTTTGACCACGTATCCTTGCTGTTGGTACTTCTAAAGGAGATGTAGTTGTGCATTTTTGTTCTAACATAAATTGTTGGCAATTAGCCGCTCGTGGCAAATGGGTCCGTCTTGTCATTTGTTCTTTTATCAATAGTTCGACCACGGTTTCAATGAAAATTCGCCTTCGATAATTTCTTTTTATATTCCAATCTGGACAAACAGCTGTAAATAAAATAAATCCATTTGATATAGATATCTAATATATTTGCAAAAACAGTAATTGGCCATCTATTTGTTTTTCTTCGAGTACTGTAATTGGCTATCATTTTTATCTAAGGTATCAACTCCTCCTTTCGTTGCATTATAATCTAATATAATATTAGGTTTATTTTCAGAACCACCTGACAATTCTTTTGTTTTGTGAAGAGAAAGACAACACATTTTTTTAGGAATGTATGACACTAAGGTTGTATCCTTTGTAAATGCAAATTGTCTTGCCTTTTACTTCGAGCAATACGGGTGGCATTGACGTTTTATTTTTTCGAATAGTGCCAATCACAGTATTTTTTTTGGAAAGTAATATTTGACCTAGTTCATAAGAAGTGAAAAAGTTGTCAACTGTTACATTCCTCCCTTCAAGTTGTTGGCATAAATCTAAAACCACTCGCCTTCCTTGATTTCTTTCAGGTGCTTCACCAGCTACTTTTCCAGTGTATATATCTATATTCATACATAACTATTTTTGCTATCGCACATCACCAAAAATTTAATCCCATATTTAGCCGGCTTCTTTGGCATGTATTGTCGAAATGGACATTTTCCGCGGTATGGAACCAATTGCTCATCGATTGTTATATTTTCGCTCGGATTATAAAGATGTGGTATTATTTCGACCCATTTATTCCACAGTTCTCTAATTGGAGCTAATTTGTCAGTATTTCTTCTAGCAGCTCGTATACTACGATCATCAAATCGAATAACTTTTGATATAATTTTGAATTATTTTAGTGACATAGTAGCTCTGAATATATGTCGACCCTTTGTTTCATGCCATAAATTTTCCAAAGCTAACAATAAAAGTCCAATATATGCATCCAATTTGATAATATCAATATTTTTCCAATCCTCTTTATATATACGATTTCCTTCCAAATTGGTATTTTGAATAATAATAGTTTTTATAGAATTTGTAAACAATAATTGAAATGCAGAGAGTTCTGTTGATATGCGAGAAATAGCATATCTTGTGATTCCAGGGGTAGTTCTAATCACGTTTGATGATTGACGGCCATGTTGAATAAAGGGCTCTGATTGCCATTCAATACTCTTATCGTTAGAAAGATATGGTATAGATCCAGAAGGTACATCATCTATGTCACTATCAGAAGTTTCAATCAATTCTTCAATATGATCTGATGTCTCTGAGCAGGTATCATTTCCCGATGAAAATTCAAGTAAATTATCTTCTTCATATTCAATTCGTCTTGACATGATGATAATTCTACACAAAATAGTAAGGGTAATAAAATAATGAAAACGTTTTTTTCTTTCAAAAAAACACTTACCAAGGTTATAACGTATGTAGTTATTTTTAAATTTTTCCAGCAAAAAATTCAATAAAAACGAGAAGTGATGAAACGGGTATCACAAATACTATTGATGCACACTCGTCCGCGTCTTTGAGCCGACTGTTGAAAACTACACAGTCAAATTTTGTTGAAAAAATTACTTCTTAGGTCTTTTGAAGAGTACTTCTTAGAATGTGATAAAAATAAACAAGGTGTCATATTTTTTTTTCTTTTCCAAAATTATTTATCAAATCAACAAATTCAAAGTCACGAAATTACAGATATGTAGTATTAATATTTTATATATTTGCAAAACAAAATCGCTTCGGGTCGAAAAAGACCCGAGAGACGGATGAAGGTTAAATATACATATAAACCATTTATTTCAAATCCAGTTCATTCTTAATGGTCAAACATTTAGTCCAATTTCTATTGGTCAAAAATTAGTAATTATTTCAAAGACAAATAAGCAAATAAAAACAAAAGAAATCGCCCGATAAAATACGAAAAAACAACAGAAGACATGTAATTATTCATTCAAATTACACAGAAAATTATATCCTTTGATCTGAAACATTTGTTAATAAAACCAGCAGAATAAAGACAATTTGGAATCTATTTTGGTTTGCCATACAATAATACATTGAGCTGTTTATTTTGAGTCGCCATCGTCGTATTAATTTTATCTGTTTTCGGAGTCATTTCTTCGAGTAATTTATTCTGACGATCAAGCTCGGAACCAAGTCCTTTAGCAAGTGTGTTTAACTTATTTACTCCCTTAGACATGTCATCCAGATTATTATCGAATTGTTTCTGTAAAAAATACCAAATAATAAAACATAATTTAGTGTCTTTCAAAATCGCCAAAAAATTATCATTCCATTAAAATTAATATTGGATTAATATATAATTATAAGATGACATTTTATATCGTCCTTTTTGTTCACTCCATGTTTTGTGGAAAACATTATTTTAATCTGAAACGGATTGGTTTATTAAATTTATAGACCAATTATTAGTACAGTTTTAAGTGAATTTCAATGTCCCTATACGCCCCTTCGCGGTAACATTCTTAATGTATGTCTTATATGAAATACGAGGTAAATTCAAGTTCAACAAAAGTCCTTTGACAAAAGTAAAATTAAAAAATCTAACGCAGTGCTTATCATCATGTTATGCTCTATGTCTCCAACAATAGAGTTTAAAATTCAAATTGTCCCAGTTTTTGAATTAATTAACAAATTATTTTACAAACCCTTACTTACAAATTTCAATTTTGCTTATAGATCTTGGTTAGAACTATATCTTCAGTGTTAAAAAATTGTTTCTATCATAATATACATAAAATACGACTTATATACTTGAGAAAAATTATGATTTATCAAATTTTAAAAATCCATTAATTTCGAAAATGCCCCAGATGAGAAGCACTGATCTAATGGATTTAATTTAAAATAAAATTATTATAATTTCCTTATGAGAACTTTTTTTTCCAATTTCACCACTGATTATTTTTTAAAAAGAGAGTTTGAAGACTATAAATCAGTAATATATCGATGTTTTTTGATATTCACGAATTTTCGGCACTGCCTTTTTCAAGTGAATTAGACAATGAAAAAGACAGCTCTTTTTCTAATAATTATAATTTCCTTGACTGACATCGAACGAAAAATACCGCAAATATTCAAAAGATATAGGAAGCAGAAAATAATACAGGTAAATAAGTCAAAGGGTTGCATAATTGTATTTTGTAACGTGAAATTTTTAGATGGCACTTTACAAATCGAGGAGATATTAAAGTCAAACTTACACAAATATGCAAATATAAAATTTTGCTAATCTCAAGTATTCGATATAGAATTTAATTGCAAGTCTTCCTTATTACACAAATTTCAATAGATGAATATTTTTGGTAGAAATTCCTGATTTATTTAGGATATAAAATCATTTAAAATCGAACCCTGGGGTATAATTAAAACTAGAAGTTTTTATGAGTATCACATAATATTTTATTGCTATTTTATACTATATATGGCCTTAGATCAAACTATATACCGCTATGAAAATTTCAATTTTTTTAATATTTTGTATGCCGCGAGCTAAAATAGTTTGCTTATATGGTCATATGCGCACTACAGTGGTGGTAACAACGAGTTTAATTACTAGCTAGAAATTACAGAGTAACGTGCTAAATCACTGTCGTGCTAGGAATAGGGAATTGAAACTATTCCACTTAAACGAGTTCCTAGTAAACACTAACTACGTCTATGTTCTTTGTACAAACCGACCATCGATTGAATACTACGAATATCTATATTTGATTTGTGCCAAATATAGTATTGCAAGATTATTTGTTTAAAAGGTTGCGAGTTGGCGATAGTCTTTAGAAGATTTCCCTGTTCCCATATAAGTTTCAATAAAAGAGAAAACAGATACTAGATGATTACTGAAACACAGCCTAGAATCACTAAGAGATTAGCATATTTACAAAGCTAAATATGATTGTTTGAATGTTCATGGAAAATAACTTAACAAAATTCAACCCATAAATAAATTAAAAAAATTTATGATTTAAAGCAAATTTTGCAATTGAACAACCGATTTCATTTTATATGGTTTCTTTACATTCGAATTTTAAATTTAATAAATTAAAAAAATGAAAAATATTTTCACTATATTCAAAATGTACATTCGATGAAAGTGAATTTCACACAAATTTACGAATATTGTCAGATAGGAATTAATGAAAATTTGATTCGATTTTTAGAAGGTATGGGAAAATATTTTTGTGCAATTGTTGTCGAATGTATAAAGAAAAACAAGTATAATTACTATTTACAATTTTTTGATAATATCTATCTATATTCAATCTTTATACTTTGGTATTCGATGCATGGAAAGTTTTCAAATACCATTGTTCATCAAAAATCAAGATAAAAAATGTAATGATCAATAAAATAAAATGTGCATATTTAAAAAATCAATAATTTATATGAAAATAAATATATTAAATTGAATTATGTAATAATTAGCCGGTTGATAATTGATTATGATTTGCTTAATGAATTCATTGCTTCGTGAGTGCTAATCGATTTGATTAATCCGAACCGCATTATTAATCAAAGATTAGTATTGCGTATTTTGCATAAAATAGAGATTAATTATATTATGTAAATACATAGCACACGAATTATTGATTTTCAATAATCTACTGTACTAGCTGTTTTTCAATTTTGGCTTGAGACGATTTTCCTTAGGTTTTCCTGCAGATAATTTCAAGCAAAAGTTTTAATATTGTTAGTAAAAATTGTAGCAATTGTGATTTTGTAGTACAAATAAAATTTATTGTGTTGAGTTCTTATTCTGATAGCGAACATGGAAAATTAGATCATTAGCTCTATCATAGCGAGCAATAATACTAATTCAACAGTTATATACTTTTGTCCGATTTTCTAAAGCATGCCCCATCATGAAAACATAGTTTCTCAAAATGGGATTGAACTAGATCGAAATGTATTGTTATTAGCCAAAATAAGTGATATTTGATTCACATAGATTCTAATTTCATGACACTTTTTAAAAGAAATTGGGATGTGCAAATCGATAAAATGTCACGATTTATAAAAATTAAAAATCAATAAAATATTTGGAAAATTAAAAATTGGTGTATTTCGGGGGAAACAGGTATGTACGGATGACAAATAATGAGACGAAGAAGATATTCAAAAAATACAAATTTATTAAAAATAAATAAGTAATTTAGTACCTATGTGAATAACCCGAGCCATGTGATAAATGAGAAAATAGTGAGACTAACTCTTTCTCAAAAGTCAATAAAGCTTTTTTACCCAATATTAAATTAGCTGAATGGGATATTTGGGCAGAGAGACTAGAGGTCACCTGTCAAATTGTCTTGTTGTCAACAAAATACAGTTCATTTAATTATTTAATTGTTAGCTAATCTAATTATTTTTTTGCGAAAATTGCAGGAGAAAAATAGTAAAAAATGTAGACAATATAGAAAAACCTGACTGCATTTCAAAACCAATTATTCTGTGTTAATTATCTTATTTTATTAATTAATATATTAAATTAAAAATCTTTAAGTTTATAAAATAAATATTTAATCAGCATAGTTATGTCGAACATCAATTGACCTACTATTTATTGTTACAGTTGCTTAGCAACAATCAAATAACTATTAAATTTAGATAAGAAATAAATGAAATGATATAATGGAATGTTATGAATATCTTTTGAAATATTATAATTGAATATATTTAATATAATATGTTTAACTACATTGAGATTCTCATCGATTTGACCCGAATTTTTCATGATTTATAATTGAATAAATCGAATTTGGTAAATTAAAAAAAAATTTAAATAACTTTGTGAGGCCAAAACTCTCAAGATAAAACAATTTTTTGTGGAAATATGTTAGTAACACGACTCGAAAAACATAACATTAGGCCGATTTAAACCCAAAACACGATAAAAACACCAAGTAAACAATTAAGTAAGGAGAAAACAGACAAAAAATTATAAACATAAAAATAATAACGTACAAGAAGTTCAGTAAGAAAAAAATACCGACCTAACTAATAATAAATAACAAGATTAAGACAAATTCAGAGAGAAGGCAATAATAAGAAATAAAAGATAAAAATAAAATTTTAACCCTTTGCGGTCCTATGTCGAGTCTTTTTGAATGATTATTTATATTGTATGATTGTCATAAAATAAAATTTTAATTCCAAAAAAAAGTTAATTAAAAAACCCAATTTAGTTCAAGAAAATCATATATACAAAAAAATCATTAAAACAATTGTGGACCTGGTGGGTAACTTTTTTTACGGGACGCAAAAGGTTAACAGGAAGAATTAAAAATAGAATAAGATATAGGAAAAAATGCGCTTGTAATAGGTTAAATTATCGGATCATGTAAAAAGTAGGCCCCGTTTTGCGAACATGTAAAAAGTAGGCCCCGAAAATAAATAAATAAAAAATATATATAAAAAATTATTAAATAAAATAAAGCATTAAATTAATTTAAAGTAAAATACATAAAATACATAAAATGATTTATTAAAGGAGTTTAATTATTTTTCTAAAGGTTTCTTCTTTAAAATACATAAAATACATAAAACTATTCAAAATTAAAGAGAAAATTAAAAATAAAGGTTTCAAAAAATGATTTATTAAAGGAGTTCAATTATTTTTCTAAACGTTTCTTCTTTGAATAAATCATGAAACATAAATTCATTTATAAATGCAAACCTACCTGTTGAATCTAATCCTTTCATTTTTTTGATGCATAATTTTAACTTGTTGTTATAACTTTCAACATTTTGAGTGTGTACATTTGTATCTCTATCCACAAATGTGTACTTGTGACACACAGTAATTAACAACATTTAATAAAATAAAACATGTAAAAAGGGAACGCAGTGGATGAATACGCAAAATTGGATATGGAATCGCGAATAAGGTAAATTACATAAATTAGAAATTTTAGGAAGTACATTAATAAATATAAATTAGAAATGAAATAAAAATATAATGCAAAAGAATTAAAAAGGGAAAAAACAAATAAATACTGCAAAATTCAAAAAGCATATTTTTGGTTTATCCTGGTTATTTGGATTCGGTTTTCGGACTGTATATCATTATTAGTTGTACCAATTCCAACAAGGGTCTGTTTTTTTATCAGGTAATCTGCTTAACACCAATGTTGCTGACCAAAATCAACAAGTATTTCTACAATATCATGTACTTGCTGAAGGCTACGATCTTGGTTAATATGGCCAAAATAAATATTGATCAATAGATCAACGCACGCAGTCGTTACAGAAGCTACCTAATGATATTTTTGAACAACTTTTGATATAGATGTACCAAAATAATTGAAAATATATTGATTTTTTAACCGACTATTGTGTTTCCAACTAGCTTTCTTTTGCCGAAATTTATTTTACCTTGGGGTAGGTTTAGGTCACCCAGATGACTCAAATTGTGATTGACCAATAAGATTATAGTATTGTTAGACATACGTGCATTAATTTGTGTGTGCGTGTTTATAAACTCAAAAATTTAAAAAGTAGCCAAGTTTTAGTTAAATCGTAATTGAATTTTATTTTTTCCTCCAATTTATCTAGAATTTAATTTTACAGGAAATATAAAAAACAAAAATTTTAAGTTCTCGAGGATTTTATTTATCGAAACCTTTGTTAAAAACAAGTTCAATTATTATTCATAATTATCATTATTGCAACAAAACATTGTGAATATTTCGATTTCGTTTACATGCATTTATAAACTATTTCAAAATCTACTAATAGCATAGAGTAAAAATTATAAGCCAGTTGAAATTTAATTGAAGGAAGCATCTTACAAACCAATTATTGAAAATTTTTGATTAGATAATATTTGGAAAAATATATTTAAATGAAACATTGAATTATCTTTATCTTAATTACCCTATAGTCGCTTCCATCGCCTTCAGCAACATCATTACTTCTACTAGTTTCAGTTGGTTTATAAGCTGTAACCACTTGTGATAAATTAGGATCTCTATAGGTGTCATATACTCTATCTTTGCTAGATATTGTTTGAGTTGGAGCTTCTTTTCTTAATTATATTTAATAAATATTTAAACCAAATAATTACAAAGATACTTCTTAAATAAGCCAAACAATGAAGTAACAAATCCTGAATTCAAATTCTTAATATGTTTATCGCTAACTTTTTGCTTTTCAGCAATTTCATCTAATCTTTGATTAGTTCTATCTAATTTTTCACCTTGATCCATTAATTCATTAGCTGTTGCCACACCAACTTGTTCAGAATTATAAAGTGACCTCAAGGCATTTTTTTGGCTGTCTAAAACTTTGGATCTTGTTTCTTGCAACTGGCTCTAAGAAATATTATTTTAACTTCAACAAAGTCTGTACAAAGATTACTTGTTTGCTACCATAATTACTAGAATCGTGATCTAGAAATGGGTTTGCCATCTAGAATTTTATTTAATAAAAGTTATGATTTATATTTAATTTAAATTTACAAATAATTTTAAGTTAAAAATTGGATTCCTTGTAAAGATTTTTAAAAAAATAATTTCAGTAATACAATTAAACAAAATGAATTTAAAATGTGAATTTGAACAATTTATTTAACTTATCACTAAATTTTCAAATTATGGATGAATATAAATACAATGTAAACACAAATGAAAATTTATATAACTTTTTTTTATTTTGGGTTGGCTGATTATCTTATATATTTATTTTAGTAACAGCATATTTCTGTCAAATCTTTTTAAAAGTTAATAATTGTGGGTACTGTAGCGATATCACAAGTAGCCGTTGTCCTTGACCACCAAAGTTAAATTAATTTTGTCCTGTAAGATCAATGAGTTCAATAGATCTTCTAACTCACTATCGATTTCCCTAGTCTTTTAAGGAATCAAATAATTTAGCAGTCATTCTTATTGGAATCTCCTTGGTTACAATTGCCGTATTTTATTAGGACAGTTTCTCTTGGCTTGGTTCAGATTTATCGTCATTCCTATCGGTCTTTTTTGAAATATATATTTGTGAGAAAACCTCCACTGGTATTGTCTGATCCATTTGTTATATTTGATGATTCAATTTCATATATACATATTCTAAATGTATTGTACATGATAGATCTATCGCGTTTTCCCTCTTATTTCCATAAATTATCTTTAGTTCAATCTGATTGAAAACAGAGAATTTACACGTGTTGAATCTTTTACTGGATCCCGTCATTTTAATAAATAGAAATTTATATACTAGAACTGGTATGATTGTTTAATTAAATATTGAATTCTATGCATCACTCCTCAACTCAGGACCTTCGTGCACTTCCACTTTTAATAATTGAATTGCTCTCATCTTTACAAATACATTCCTTTACAGTTCCATCATCCGTATAGAAGCTATTCTATCTTTTACTCATTCAATTAAATAAATTATTTAAAGCTTGATATAAAAACAATTCTATTTTAACAATAGGACTCTGATGCTGTCAGATAGTAATTTATATCCGAAAGTATGAAAATCATTCAATATTCTCGTTTGCCAGTTTGCAAACCGTATAATAATTATCATTTTAAAAATATCATCAATTAAGGAATTTTGGATTTATTTAAGTTAACTTTCACGCACTCTGATGCCCAAAATGCCTTTATCATCGACTCCATAATATGGAGTATGGACTGGGATTTATCGGTTTGGCACGTTACTATTAATAAGAAAATTTAAAAACAGAAATTATTGATTTTTTCGAAGTGGCCAAACCTAGCAAGCTGAGAGGCACCCCCATGGAACTTACTTCGGCCCAAAAATTGTTGATACATGCTCTCTCGTGAATGAGCCAATCACCATCGACCATGACAGAAGGAACCTTGATCCTTGTATAGAACCCACAACACCCATACGAACGTGGCGTAGATCGTCCTAGAAGCTTGCAACAAGATTGGTAGGTAACCACAACGAAGGCTCCCAAAAAGCGAGGACATTAAATTTATGCATTTGTTTCAGTGTTGAAATTTCAGAGGGCTAATAAGAATCCTGTATGACTGAAATAATACTTGTACACACACCCATTGCACGAAATAGAATCACTGAGTCGACTCATCGCATGTATCTGGTATTGCCGATATCATGCGAAATGGCTGGTGAAGCCATAGATCAAAAATACAGTCAATTTATGAATACATTTTATGAATGTAGCAATTTTCGGCAACGACTTTTTGTTTGTTGCGCTGTGTTTTGGTTTTGTTAAATAATGAATTCCTTCACTATGTTTTTGTTTTCATTCTGAATATAATATGGGATAACGAAATAATGCGGTAGAGGTCACGGAAAATATAAGATATATCTAGAGAAACTAACGAGAGTTTGGGCGTAAGTCCTTCTGACGGAAACTTTCGAAAAGTATAGGGGAGTAGCTCCCTGCTCTTTACTTTTCACCTGACAGTGTGCATTAGCAACATAACGGTCGCGAATACTTAAAATTATGAGGGCGTCAAAGTAGTGAGACCAAAGCTTACTTGAATTCGTTTAATTTTTATCAATTTTTAAGTTTCGTTCATCGTTATGGAATATAAAATATAGGCAGATTTACTAGTAACACGAAATGATAAATAGAAGTGTCTATAATATTTGTCCGTCCTTACCTGAGCATTTAATTATTAATATTCGAAATTGAATGCTTATTGAAAGTAGTTCAGTGTTGATATTAATTCGGACACAATGCCTTCAGTGTTAAAGTCGTATTACTTAACGTATTAATCATATTAAGTATTATTTTATTAATTAGCTTTTAAATGTTTCAAATGTTGTTGAAATAAATCTTCTGATCAGCCAAAGAATGTGATTTATCAGTATTTGTAATTGATCGGTCTGCATATGAGCCTATTTTGTAGAAATTTGAAATTACTTTGTCGGAATCGCAAATAAATTTTTTAGAATATGAAATTAATTTTTGTATATTGGAAATCAAATTGTTTGTAATATCAAAATACATAGAGTTTTTTGTTTCTCGTGTTGAATTCCTGGATTTTTCTGGAATAACCTTCATATGTTTATTTAAACAAACTTTATTTTATTTTTAACTATGTAAAAAACTTTAATGTAAATATTAAATATAGATAATTTAATAGAAATTTGAATAGAAAAATCTAATCTAATTAGTGAAAATAGTTATTGATGAAAACTTTATTTTATAGTAAATACGATTATATTCAGATTTTTATTGTCTATTATTATTATCATTATTATTATTAATATTATTATTATTATGCCCACTTGAGCTTATTGATTTTATTTTTTTAAATTTATTATTTTACACCTGTTTATATCACATTCGTAGTTCAGTGTTGATATTAATTCGGACACAATGCCTTCAGTGTTAAAGTCGTATTACTTAACGTATTAATCGTATTAAGTATTATTTTATTAATTAGCTTTTAATAAATTATTAGTTTGTTTCATTAATTAATGCATGTTAATTCAATTTTTTGTGTAATTATAATCTTTAAAGTGCTGGGTTACAGGTAACCAACATTTTATCTTTTTGAGTTGTTTCCAGTACAACCTAGAATACAAACGTTGCTTGCGACTTAATATTCGTTTATTGTTTAATGTTGTAACTGCATTGAATGGTTGAACATTCGCAAAATGGGAGCGCATCCCAGTGCACTGTAATTGCCAAATGCCTTGTCATACTACAATATGTTCTTAACATGTTCTAATGTTTGATGTTGACATTGGATAGGATCATGTTGTCTTCATTCAACAATTATGAACAATTATCATCAATTTTGAAATCAGGTAGGGGAACATTACGACGTGGTTAGCATACAATTTCTTAAGTAATAATTTTCGGCTAAAATAAATATAGCTAAATACAGGATAAGTTTTCTTTAATCTAAAATACCTTAGCCATTAGTCATTTGATTAGAATAGCATACATTAAGAATATATGTCAGCTACTCATAACCTCTAGGTGGGAATCATCCGTTTGATTCAAATACACAATATTAATTGCTAATTATTTGAATTCATCGTGAAAATACATTACATCACTCACGAACTGTACGAAACTACTCTCAATTCAGCTCATGACAGTATTACTAGAACGTTGTTCAGTTTCAGTGAAAATATGAGGGTGAAATAGAAAATACCTCAAATATTTGAGTTCACCTATCGGTCATTGATGTCTTCCTCGTAACAAGAATGGATATAAACCGGATTGATGGGTAAGTAGGTGATTCCCAACAAAATTTTAAATTCATGTCTTTCTTTCAATAAATGTGCATTTACTAAACTGGGTCAATTACACTAGGATGCCGCAGACATGGCGTCGGAAAAGTCACCACTAGTCGGATGCTTGTTATGCGTATGGCTTGTTCTGAGGTGTTAGATAAAATTCGTAATATGTATGAAAGAGAATTTATTTTAAGGGCCGAAAACCAAAATGAGCACTTACTATAATAGGTTGGATAGTCATGGTCGAGATCTATTGGGTGCTTGGAGAACTTCTCTACTATAACTTTTCCTCGGGATTTGTCGTGATTCGAGAGTGATAATTCATTCATGCTAATCAAAAAATGTGTAATGGATACGACACGGGGCTTACTTGTATCCAGCCAACAACTGTTCTTACATCATTTGAGTGCATCTCCTATTTACGGTGTCCGAGAGTGGAATTCTCTCCCCATTGATGATATAATACTACCTGATTTGGTTCAAGGAAATCAGATTACGTACTTCGGTTTATTTATCCATTGACCAATCATGTAATTAGGTTATTATTTGGATTTTATGTTTTGAGTTTATCAGATTTTTTGTGTTGAATTGTTATCATATATATATATATATATATATATATATATATATATATATATATATATATATATATATATATATATATATATCCTTATTTGAACACAGCTCACGCTCTATGCACTGCTCAATATTACCATTTCTAACTCAAGGTTTTGTACTTTATTGATTATTTCTAGTTCTATAGATGCCAGTCGAATATAATTTAAGTGGGTCGCTGCTGAAATATTGTGAAATTAAATTACATCTATTCCGCACTTATCGATGCTTTACAGCTCATCCTCCATTTAGATTAAAGTGAAATCCAAACGAATATGGGTATATTTGCGGTCCTTTAACGAATACTTAAATTCACAAACTACTGATTTTGTTTCCATAACTTACGTTTGTTGGGATATTTTAATGTTTGTCAATGGAACTAAATCTTGATTCGACTCCTCGTGTTCAGTAATCAAAGAAATATATGTCAAATCCCAACAAAATCTTTATTTTCAGATGGTCTTTTTTGGTTTACAATAACTGGGAAAATGCTCTATGGATATCACCCTAATAAGTAAGTCTAAGACACAATTTAGTTTATCACTCATTTCTGAATGTATCTCGTTCGCCTTCTTTAATTTATTCTGCTTTTATAATTATTTCACTCTTTGTCCAGTTGAAACTCTCTGTTTTTTTGATAGCTGGTTATATTGTATTTCGCTGATCATTAATCTTTGCCTCATCCGACTGAAAAATTCGCTGCCGATTCTCCTAATCCCCGGCACTCCATCCATCTGACAAGTAACTGCGTAGATTGAATAATTTATTACCTTATCTTAGTTCTCGGCAACCCATTGAATCTGACTTTGTTGAAACTTAATTAATTAATTTTTTTTGGGCCCTGACCCTTCTATGGACCTCTGATCAATTCGAAATTATTTTATTCGTCTTCAGAATTTCATTTGCCGCAGGTTACGACTCCTCCACTTCTGAAAAATATTGATTTTTACTTGATAATATCTTTTGTATCGGTCCGTGACTATTCAGTCCCGCCGATTCAGTCCCACCGATTCAGTCCTGGTCAAATCAGTCCCGACTGTTTCAGTACTGACCGTTTAAGTCCTAAGGCCTTATTTTGGATGAAACATTGTGACGAAAAGAAAACGAAAACACGCTTAGACAAATGTAAACAAAAACATTAGTATTAGTAAATATTAGGAATTATTAATATTTTTATTAATTTATTAATTCGCAAAACGTTAAATTTTAACTAAACTAACCGTCATGACTAATGATTTGAAGTCTCAACGAGAACGTAAGAAGTTGGCAGATGAAGGGCATCTTTTCAGCTTCCACAAAATGAGCGCAAACGGACACAAGAAGTTCTGGAGATGCAATAATCAGGGACAATGCAAAGCCCGGATTCATAATGAATCTTAACGATGCCATAGTCAATAGAAGTGGGAGTCACAGTCACGGAAGCAATGCTGCTCGAGTTGAGGTGGTTAAAGTTAAAACATCGATAAGAGGCGAGCCGAGGAAACAATGGAACAACCTGCACAAATCATAAACCATGTCATACAGGGTATCGATCTAGTAACGATGGGTCAGATGCCAAATAAAGATTCAAACAGGAAGGTTATTCAAAGGATCAGAAATCGATTGGCCATGGCTCCAGCAAATCCAACCAACTTAACCGAACTAATAATTCCCGAGGAATATTATGTAGATGTCCTTGATTTTGTTTATCAACATGTATAACATCTATTTGAATTTGGTTGGGACTGAAGCAGACGGGACTGGTTTGGATGGGACTGATTTGACCAGGACTGAATCGGTGGGACTGAAATGTCCCGGTCCGCTTTTGTATAACCCAAACAAATCAAAAGTGTTTACTATTGATTATATTGAGATTTTTCCCAGACTTTCTAATGAGCATAAACGTTAACTTTCGCGTTTACGTATCACTTTTGATAATCATTTTGTTTGTGTATTTCTATATGAGTAATTCATGTGACAAAACAAGTCTAAATATTTTTATTTATTTTCGTTCTATTTTTTCTTTTCTTTTATTTAATTTTATTGTCTTATTTTTCGTCATCATGACGTATTTCATTAACCTTTTAAATATTTTTATCCATTTTATTCTTTTCTCTTCTAATTTAATGGAATTATAACGATGGACTATATATTTTATTAAATTTCATTTTGTTTCAATAATTTCACTTCATTTCACTTTTTCTTTTCTCACTTCCATTTTGATTTAAAAACTTGTTTCACCTTGTTGTTCTTTTTGTTATATATTTATTTATTTCCGTACTATACTTGATGGACTTGTTTTTATTTTAGTTAATTTTTCATGTTTTTTTATTTGTTCAGTTTTCTTTGACGTTTTTGTTTTGTTTAATTGATCAAAATAATTGGTTTTTTAGATTCTGATTAAACTTGCTAGCTTCTTTGCACTGTGATTTCGATGTGCAAAAATAAAATTAATAATTTTAGTCTCAAGCCTGATTTTAGTCAACAATAATAATAATTATTATTACCATTTTTTTAATCACAAATATTTGTTTTAACATATTCACTATGAATAAATTATATTGGTACTATTTACTCGAATATGGAACTTTGACCATTCGTGTTCACTGCACATATATTTAATCATATATAACTTGATAATAATCTTCCAAATTGTTACACAAAATGAATAATAGTTTAGGTTATACAGACGTTTGGGAAATATTAAAGAAGCATAAATTTCCAGTTGACAAAATTGATGCGGAATGTCTGTGTCGGATATGTGGGAAAATAATGATAAATCCTCATAGTGTACCGTGCGGATGTACATATTGTCTAGAATGCATAGAAAATTATCTTGGTGATGAAGATAAAATGTGTCCGGGTATCCCGAATAAATGTAAAATTATTTCGAAAAAATCCGTTGCTATCAATTATCAGATAAACAACAAAATTTCCAATTTAAAGGTCAAATGCCCAGAACAATCATGCAAAGTCGAATTAGAGTTGTCAAAAATGGGAGAGCACATTGAAAAAGGAAAATTTCAAATTATCAACTGTCCATATCAGAATATTGGTTGCGAGTTAGACGACATAACTCATGATAGCATCAAAGACCATTTGAGATCTCATGAAGATGACCACATCAAAATGTTGATGGATGTCATTGATAAAAATTTGAAAAAAAATATTGAAAATTTGAAACTGCAGACAGGAAATTTGAATAATGAAGTCCAAGAAATTAAAACCACCAATGGACAGAATCAGGTGTACTTAGTAACATAATCTGAATTTTTATTAATTTTGTTGTAGGATGCATTTTATGAACTACAGGGGATTTTAAATGAAAAAATTCAAGAAATAGAAGTGTTAAAGTTAACAAACCAAGACTTTCATGTATGGCATATCATATAATGTATTATTTTATCAATCAAGCTATATATTTAGAGAGATATCGAGACATTAAAAACTCAGAACATGGACTCACGAAACATTTTAAATGGACTATCAAATGAATTTCAAGTAATTTATTAAAAATTCCTTTGACCTTTTTTTGGAATATCTCTCATAACATGTATTAAGATTCTCATCCGTTACAACATTAATATCTGTTTGCAAATCACTAAATAATTGCATAAATTTTATTCAATAAATTTTACACTCAAAAAACTTGTCTTTCTTATTTTTGTTATTTAAACAAATTTCAGTCTTCTTTTTAAAATATTTTTCAAAAATAAATTTTTTTTAAATTTAACACAATTTCTAATTAAATCTTTAAGAATCAATGAACTTCCTCATAACAGGGATGGCGAAACTTTTTGTTTTAAGTACCAAGATTTTTTTTTTGTGCCAGAGACAATTTGGAGAAATAAAGATATAATTTTAAAATTGGTTTCTATAAATCTTGTTTTCTGGTTCATAACAATTAAATTTAATGTAAATTTATTTATATAACAATAAAACTAAGTTTTTATTATTTCCTGAGATCTTTAGTTTTATGTAGGTCAAATCAAACTCAGTAATTTCTCATCATTTATATTATTTTTTTCACATAATTTTCCAGAGTTTTATGTACACCAAAAACACAGGCCACCTCTGGATCATATATGACAAATAAAAAATAAGTAGATCAAATCAAAATTGTTTAATTTTAACGATTTTTATTGTTTTCTAAAAAATTCTCATAATTTTATGTAGCTCAAATCAAAATTAATTATTTTTAACGATACATTTATTTAATTTATAAAATAATTTAAAATGAATAATGGAAATTTAAATATTATTGAGTTGTTTGCAGAGTTTGATGATTCTAATTTCGGTTGTAAAGGTTGATAAGAGATTTTTCAAAGTTCTTTTATTTTTTTTATTACTTCGATGTCACAATTGATTTGTTTTTTAGATTGTTTATTTTTGTGGTGTATGTTATTTAAATTGTTTGTTATGACTTTTCCATTCTTACAGTGGACTAGTAGATTGAAGTTTGAGAGGAAATCTGCTCCTAAAATGGCTTGTTTGACTTCGGCGATCGTGAATTGCCAATTGTATTGTGTGTTGTTGATGGTGATGTTAATGCTTTGCTTTCCGAACTTTTTAATTGGGCTGCCGTTTGCTGCGCACAAATTCGCGGTTTCAGTTTTTGTGTTTTTGTATAGGTAATTCGGTAACAATGAAATCATTGAACCTGAATCAACAAGAAAATTAAGGCCATTGCTATGCACCGTGAAAGTTTGGCTGTCACCAATTTTCGGTGCTATCATTGGTGACTTTATATGTTTCCCGACTCTTCTTTGTCGAAGGTGCAGGGTTTGTTGCATTTGTATGCTTTATTCCCAAATTTATTGTGGTAATAACAATAGTTTTGGTTTGTGCATTTATTCTGGTTGTTTTATTTCTGTCAAAGCTGTTGCGACTGCCTGATCTTGTATTTTGTCTTGGATTATTTTGCCTGTTTTCAAAATATATTGCGTTCTCCTGGATTCTCTTCTTTGTAATTCGGTAATGTCTTTTCTTAGACTTTTGTTTTCGATAATTATTTCGTCGAATTTTGTTACCAAAGTTTATAGGAGTTTATTCGTTTCTGTTGTTTCTGAGCTATTGTGTACCGGAAAGTTTTGGTCGTTGTTTTTGGAATAATTTTTGTTTTGGTATGTTCTACATATTGTTGGGTATATTTCGTCGTTGATTTTGTCTGCTATGTTTGTCAGAGTTTTGAGGTCTGTACAGTTGCTGACAGCTAGAATCCGGCGTATTTCAGGTGGCATTGCGCACATGAATAGGTCTTTGATAAACTCTTTCGACCCGGTGCTTGTTATTTTGGGAGTAGTATGATATGGGCTCCCTAGACCATGGGCCCTCTAGACCACATATACCCCCTCCCCCCCCGGGAAATTTTTTTTTTAAA
>CAUHTR010001856.1:0-47286 GCA_959609185.1 Schmidtea polychroa | reverse complement strand
TTAATAACCAACTGAAAGGGTAGAATTCACGTTTAAGTTAAAACTGGATATTGCTAATAAACATTTAAATTGTATATATCAGATTACATAAATTTTTATATAAATATTTAAATTAATAAATTAAAGTAAGTTTAAAATATAAAAATAAATTAAAATATATTAAATATTAAAATAAATTAAACCAGCATTGAAATCAGCATCAAAATTAAAATAATAAAAAAGCCTCGAACAGATTGTTTGAATATTACATAAAAGCGCAGTTTTGTGAATAAAATAAATTTAGTAATTTTATTTGTTTAATTTATTAATTATGGAGATTGAGAANAAAACTTAGGCGATTGAAGGGCATGAGAATTATTATTGAGCATAAAAAGAATTGTAAAGGGCTAACAAATTTACATAATTCTCATTAAATCAGGTCATTAAATCCTAGCTACTGCATCATTATTAGTTTTTGTATATAGTATTTGACATGATTTATAATGACAGGTGAATAATTTTTTGTCAAATTGCATTTCTATTATTTGGAGTTTTGTTTATTTATTAAAATGTTGCCGTCACTTTTTCTTTATTTTTATAAAATTAATTTTTTACAGAAAAAGTATTTTTTTTATTTTTATGAAAACAAATGAACATTTTAAATTTATAACATTAATTATGAAAATTCTAATTTTTTTAAATGCTATTAAAACAATATCAGGTAAAAATTTCCATTTGTTACGTCATATGTGTAATTTTTAAATAAGCTGAAAAAATATTATTTATCAAAATTTATCGATATTCTTGTTATTATAATATTTAATTTTGATTTTTAAAAATTAATTACCAATAAATTATCAAAGTTGTAACATACTTTTTTGAATTATATTGTAATAAACTAGCATTAAATATATAGTTAATTTTTGTTAAACAATTGCAAAAGTTTAGAATTTATTTATCAATTATTTTTTATTTAATTTAAAAACACAAATTCATTATGTATTGTCCAAAATTGGGAAATGGGAATATTAATAATGACTGAATGAGTGATGAATGATTTAAGATTTGATTATTTATTTTAATTTATCCTTAATTTATGCTAACTTAGAATTAAGATTTTTTTTTGTTTTCAGATTATAGATCAATATTTAAATTTATTTTCGGCACAATCCTTTCAACTATTTTTCAACTATATCTTAAAATCACTGAATAAATATAAAATTTATTTATTTACAAATAAAAATGTAATGTCTTTAAAAATGCATCAAAAATCATCATGATATATTTTATGTGACTTCTTTCGTAATTTCAATATTTCAGAAAAAGAATTTTGCAGACAATTGCTATATTTGTGGAATATTTGAATTTGAATTGTTGGTATGTGGTTGAATTTAAATTATAAATTTATTAGGATATTATAATTCTTGCAATCATTATTTTATTAATTATATTTTAATAAAACTATAATTACTTGTTAAACCTTTATTATTAAAGATAAAAATGAATGTGTGTAGAAAATGAATTTAAATTGTTGTTTAAATCATTTCACTTTTATGAATAGTGATACTTTTTAGGATTTTGGAGGAATAACGCAATCAAATTAATGTTCAAAGTTTTTTGTGACAATGCAGAATTTGTAACAATAATAAAAAAATCAAATTTTAAAAAAAAAGAATTAAATTTTTAGAAAATTTTTAGCAATTTAATTTAATGAAGATTTCATTAAAATAACATTTAAAGGTATAAGAAATGAAATTTTTAAATTTGAGATATTAATAAATCTCACTAAAAATTTATTTTATATTAATTTAAATTTATCAAGTATGATTAATCGACATCACTTAAGTCCCTGTAACTCATTTATAAGATGGATTGGTTAATATTAAAAAGCAAAAATATATCTTTTCCGTTTATTTAAAAAATAACTGTCTAAAATTCCAGTGCACATCGTATTATTATTATTATTATTATTATTATTATTATTATTATTATTATTATTATTATTATTATTATTATTATTATTATTATTATTATTATTATTATTATTAATATTATTATTAATAGTAATAAAAAAAGCAAAAAAAAATAAAATTATTTATGTATGGGAAAATTTAATAACAAATTACTTTTTCGTTTTTGTTATTGAAACAAAGAAACGATTCAATGGAACTATTTATCTAAAACAAGAGTAGAAATTAATAATTAATATTTTTCTAACTAATGAATAACAGAAAAGAAATCAGTTCTAGAAACAATTGTTCTATAGTAAATAATATTGGAATATTTATTATTCCTATCAAAGTTCATCTCGAATATTCTCCAACGCACTGTATTTCTACTATGAATATATCGTAATGTTTGAAAATAGTTTCCTTCTTTTAAAAATTAATAATAATATTAATTAATTAATTAATTAAAATAATTAATTAATTAAACAATTTATTCATTGATATCGCTGTTTGAATATATATAGGTAAATATTATCGAATCTGTTTTACCTAGTGAACCTCTAGTGACACTGTTTTTAAAAAATGATATCACACTACAAACATATCGAAGTGTTCATTTTTTGAGAGTCAATATCACCCCTATAATTTCAGATATCCTCTGGGAACGTTAAATTTCCATTTCTGTCAAGAACAATTTGAATGAGCTATTAAATTATCATTTTCACTTTACTGTAAACTCAAAAGATGTTATATGTTACCGGGATTTGTAAAAGAGTTCTTCTGGAAGTCAGTGAATAGAGTTAGAATATTTAGCAATCACAATGGAATCATAGTTTGTCTAATTGAAATGTTTACATTTTTAGTATTAGTTAAAAAAATGTGTGATGCATATAAGCATCACTGTGCAGGGTATGGTTAAATTTCTATTGATATGTTAACTTATAAATTAAACATTCATTTACAACAAAAATAATTTGAAATTATTAATATTTGAAATTAAAAAATTATAATAAAGCTTAAATAAGTATTGTGTCCAAAAATTTATTAGAAATTATTATCATTATATTAGTTAAGATTTAGAATCTTTATGATTTATTAGACTTATATTATAATTTGATATCGGCTATTTTTTTGGAATTTATTATCAGCTTTAAGGACATTATTTAAATCATTTATATTGTGATTATATATTACCTATAATTATATTCATCTTCAGTATTGTTTAAAAAAATTCTTTGAGGTACTATTTTAAATAATAATAATAATAATAATAATAATAATAATAATAATAATAATAATAATAATAATAATAATAATAATAATAATAATAATAATAATAATAATAATAATAATAATAATAATAATAATAATAATAATAATAATAATAATAATAATAATAATAATAATAATAATAATAATAATAATAATAATAATAATAATAATAATAATAATAATAATAATCATTATTATTTTTATTTTGCATCAAATTGAAAAAGCAATTATTTTCTAAATATATTTGTGTATTTTCTATACATATTTTGATATCAATAAATGAAAATTGATCAATTTTACTATTTTTATTTGAAAAGTAATTTAAAACAATCATTTTCTGTCTATTTAATAAAATTCATATTCTCTTGATATGGTTTAGTTGTTGTCAATAAGTTGAAAAGATCAGTCAGCCTCATCCTTCAGTGGAAATGATGGTTCATCCAAATATTAGTTAGTAAATACGGACATTTTTGAGATATACCTGGGGGTCTTTACTATGCTTTCTGGTGAAATTTATTATTTTATGACAATATAGTTGTTTACGAAAAACAACGAATTTGTAATTAACATAGGATAGAAAAATTAATAATATAAAGCATATTCAATTTATGTTACTTTAATTACAAGGTTTATAAAATATATTTTACATATTCAACAACTGTGTGGGCAGTTTTTAGTTTCATAGTGAAAAGCTATCCAATAACCATATGCTTCCCATTTATTGCAACGCTTTTACATTATGAGTTTCTTGATGATGTTCAATTAATCAGTGTTGGAAAACAAAGATGAGATGAGAATATTGTGATCTTTTGTCTTCATTTTTATTCATTAGCTATAGGTTAATTGTATTTGTTGTGCAATATCTTTGTTAAACTGTTTTTTTTGTTTTTCTATCTTTATTCACTAGTTTAAGAATTTTTTAGATTGGCTTGATTTATAAATTTAGATTTTCTTTGGTGATTTACCTTTCTTGTAGTTTGGATTCTATTGATAATTAAAACAATAAGATTAATTAAAATTAATTTCTAGAAATATATTAAAAATTATCTAACAATATATTTAAAATTATTCAACAATATATTTAAAATTATTCAACAGTATATTAGAAGTTATTCAACATTATATTAGAAGTTATTCCGCAATGTATTTAAAATATTCCAAAATTTAATTTAAAATTATCCAACAATATATTTAAAATTTTTAAAATAGTAAGGAAATATTTTTATTACCTTTAAAAAACACTTTGTCAGCCATATAATTAAAAATCGATATCTAAGAAATAAATTATTTATTTTATAGGATTTAAAAAATATTTTTTTTGTATCCATGTTTAGTGACGAATACGATTTTTTTGAAAACGATTTAATGGAAAATTCCTCACCGAATGCCAGAAAAAAGTGAAGCACGATAACTCTTGACATGTTTAAGAGCATAAGAAAATATTTAGAGAAGAATATTTCTGGAAAAGAAATCGCTGAAAGCAAAAGAAAATTACCTTGCAATGTGCATATAATATCACTAAAAAAATTTATGATAATATGAGTGACGAGGAAAGAAAAATTTAGAATTTAGTTTTTCTTGATGAAACTGGTGCAAATTTGCATCAAACACGAAACTATGGGTATTCACCCAAAAATGTAAAAGCATACAAAAATGTGAAGGGTAACAGAGGAATGAATATTAGTTGCATGGTTGTAATTAAGAACTCAGGAATTTTAGGATTTAAAATTAAGGATGGCGCGTTTGATGGCGAGAGTTTCATTGAATTTATAACTTTATTTTTGATTCCTCATTTTAGAAATAATACAAATGATGTTCTCATTATGGACAATTGTAGGTTTCATCACCGAAGATATGTGATAAATCTTTTAATAACAAATAATATCAATTACAAATTTCTGCCCGCTTATTCTACGCAGCTCAACCCAATTGAAGAATATTTCAGCCACTTTAAATCTTCCTTAGCTTCAATACACCTGATGTCTAAAAACAGAGACGAACTCAAGATAAGAATAAATAATGTTTTAAGCAATGAAAGAATTGAGTTTATTGGGTGGTTTTCTCATATGAGAAAATATTTGGAAAAGGCTTTAGCGCTACAAGAATTTACCTGATATGAGTAAATCAACTAGTTCAAATTATATCTTAAAAAATAAAAAATTTATTTTGTAATTTTTTAAGTTTTAGTTTTCTCAATTATCATAACGAATATTTTTTGTTTTTTTATACTTATTTTAAACAGATTTTTAGATGATTTTAAATATATTTTTATATGATTTTAAATATATTTTTAGATAATTTTAAATATATTGTTGAATAATTTAAATATATTGTTGAATAATTTTAAATATATTGTTGGATAATTTTAAATATATTGTTGGATAATTTTAAATATATTGTTGAATAATTTTAAATATATACCATAAACCATATAATTATTTTTGTTTATATTTGTTTAATTACTTGTTATTATACCATTTCCCAGAGAAAAGTAAATTTTTACCATTTAAAAGTAAATTTTAATTTTAAATTTACTTTTAATTGGTAAAAATTTACTTTTTTCTGGGAAATGGTATATAAATAAATAAATAATTTTTGTTATTTATTTATTTTTAAATGGGAAAAATTTAATTTTAAATGGGAAAAATTTAATTTTAAATGGGAAAAATTTACTTTTAAATGGGAAAAATTTACTTTTAAATGGTAAAAATTTACTTTTAAATGGGAAAAATTTACTTTTAAATGGTAAAAATTTACTTTTCTCTGGGAAATGGTATATTGTTGAATAACCCTGTAAATTCATATCATAATAATTTAAATTATTCATTTTAAAATTGAAATGTTAAAGTCTATAAATCAATAATAAATTTAAAATTTATTAAACAAAGTTTATAAATCGAAATATTGAAATTTCATTCCAACAAAAGCTTTATTTAAATTTTAATAACATTCTTTAGATTTTAAAATTTAAAATTGTAATTCTTCATATTTTCTCTCACAGTAAAAATATAATTAAATGTCAAAAGTTTATTATAGTTAATAAAATGACAATATTTTAATAAAAGCATTTGGTAAACGGTAAACCTTTTGTTTTATTGTTGACATATCGTTATCAAATAATAAAAATATAGTTTTCGATCAATTGTGTAAAATTTACACTGTAAATAAAGCTTTTTTGATATTAAAACAGTTGGAAATTTATTATTTTTATTATGAATAAAAACATATATTACTTTAGTAATTGGATATTAATTTATCATGTGTAGGTGTAGTATAGACAGTCATAATTTATGTAACATTAATTTTTCTTACATTCCACCAGTGGACTCACTTGTTTAAATCATGAGAGAATTCATTTAAACACTACTTAATGCCCTATTGACAAAGATCATTAATTACTAACTTTGGTTTCCTATCAATTTAATATATGGAAAAAGTTTCAGATATTCCAGAAATATTAATTAATAATAAATAGGTTTATAGAATAATTTATAACATCGGCTTTTTTCCGAAGACTCGAAAACAAATAATTTTTGATCAAAGTATGACTCTCATTAAAATGATCGTAAAATTTATTTTTTCAGACATAAATAAAAAATAATGAAAATGTAAATATGAAAATTACCACCATATCTGTCAATCCATTCTCTTTCCAATGTTTTTATATACTACCACTTGTTATGTAGTTTACTGGAATTGCTTCACCTCAAGATGTTGATCTGTCGATCAGTGTAAGAATAAATTTTTTGTTGTTCACATTAGGAAACAGGCCTACTACGTCTATATGGATGGATTTAAACTTTCTAGTATCTGGAATAACTTCTTTATGCAGTTTTAGTATGACGAAATATTTTCGATTGCCGTCATTTAAAATATTCCCGGTCCCATGAGCGAACTTCGGATATACATATCTTTATGTCATTTATTTCATCATTGGTTTGTATCCCGGATTGGAAAAACCATGAAGTCTTTATAATTCTTCAAATCTGAATACTTTTGGAAGAAAGATTCTTGAAGTTCCTGTGCTTGTATCAATTAAAACTTCGTTTGTTTGACGTAGTTGTAATTACGTTTCTTCATATCTTTTAAGGAATCATTGGAGATTTGTCAAAACATTGAAAAAGATTCATCGTGGTATTTATAGATCAATTTAGTAAATCAGTCTTATTAAACGCGGTGTCAAAACAATGAGTGAATTCTAAAATATGGTGCAGGGAATATTATTTATTGTAATTATGAAAAGTTATTTGAATCATAGGTAGTTAAAGATCTGGCAAAGAACCATAACATAAATATAGTATAGTCCTTACCAGAACTCTGCCAACGTATTGATAGAAAGACGATTTCGGACAATCAGAGATGCAATTCATACTTCACTAAAGGACAAAAAGCAAAAGAATTGGGCAGAATGTTTAGTAAAAGATAGAATGTATGTTAAATGCAATTGTTTAAAGCACTATTGCCTTTAGTCCAATATCAATGACAATAAAAGAAATATAAAAGATATAATAAAGTTAGATAATGGTATAAGAAATTTTATACTAAGAGATAAGGTTTTTGTAAGGAATGACATACGTAATAAAGAAGATGACAAGTAGATGGATTGGGCACCGCTGGCACAGGGCACCGCTAGCACAGTACCCCCCCCCGGTCGTCATATTTTTCAAAAATATGCTAAGTCTAAAAGTACAAATTTTTTTTAAACAAAGACATATGACTCATCAAGGTCATTGAAACAAAGACCATGACTCATCCGATGACTCATCAAAATTTTCAAGGTCATTTAAACAAAGACCATGACTCATAATATGACTCATCAAGGACATTTTCAAGGTCATATGACTCATAGGATGACTCATATGACCTTGAAAAATTTTTTCAAGGTCATCTGACTCATCCTATGACTCATCAAGGTCATTTTCAAGGTCATATGAGTCATACTATGAGTCATATGACCTTGAAAAATTTTTCTCAAGGTCATATGACTCATACGATGACTCATCAAAAATTTTCAAGGTCATTTTCAAGGTCATCTGAGTCATCCTATGACTCATCAAGGTCATATTCAAGGTCGCATGACTCATCCAAGGTCATTCCCAAGGTCATATGAGTCATCGCGATGAGTCATCAAGGTCATATTATTATTTTTAAAAAATATTATTATTTTTATTATTATTTTTAAAAATATTATTATTTTATTTTTAATTTTTTCAAAGTTCCCGCCAACGAAAATTAATAATCGATAGCTCATTTTAAAGCTCAATCCAAGACCTTTCGAATGAGCTATATTATTATTATTATTATTATTATTATTATTATTATTATTATTATTATTATTATTATTATTATTATTATTATTATTATTATTATTATTAATCTATATACTCCGAGTCTATATACTCCTAGTCTATCCGACAAAATATTTTGTCCCCCTATGGGTAATGCTCACAAGGGTACTGGTCACGCTCAACAAATCAACAAATCAACAAAACATACATTTATTTAAATGCAAAGGGTACTGGTCACGCTTAGTTATACATTTGATGGTTACATTTGATGGTTACATTTTGATTGGTTATCACAATTTTTATAAATGTAAAAACAAAAGTAATTTAGTTATTAATAATGATTTATACAAATAAAACCGATGAATGTGTAACACATTTGGTAACTTTATTATTTTGTCAATATTTTTTTTTTATATGTCATTTATAGCAAGGAAGTCCTACTAGAAATAAGGAAAAATTAACCTATTCTGAAATTTCATTGACATTTTTTAACAATACACTTGAAGATTTTATAAATAATCATGATACTTACAGTGATAAGCAACTCATAAATATTTTAAAAATTTTCAAACATTCCTCTATTGAATATTTGTTTGATTTATTTAATTATGAGAAATCCATTTTAAAGTTATCTTGTTATTTAATGTACTTAGAAAAAATAGCTGTAAACAACGATTCACTGAATGAATACTTTTGGAGTTGTATGTTTTTAAGGTTGAAACCTGGATATAGTAGATTGATTAATGAATGGATAGCGAAAGCCGATTTGATTGAAAATAAGCTAACGAAAAAATTGAAAGATGTTAAGAAAAGATATTTAACTTGTTCAATTTGTAAAGAAAATCGAGTTTCAATTTTGTATTTACCGTGTGGTCACGTAATTGTTTGTTCTAAGTGTCACGAGAAGAATGTTCGCAAGTGTCAAGCCTGTTCAACACTGATTAATGAATATCATACTATATATATTTAGTTTACCTTTGTTAATTTTACATTATTTTATTGTTTAAATAAATGTATGTTTTGTTGATTTGTTGAGCGTGACCAGTACCCTTGTGAGCATTACCCATAGGGGGACAAAATATTTTGTCGGATAGACTAGGAGTATATAGACTCGGAGTATATAGATTAATAATAATAATAATAATAATAATAATAATAATAATAATAATAATAATAATAATAATAATAATAATAATAATAATAATCATTATTATTATTATTTTGCATCAAATTGAAAAAGCAATTATTTTCTAAATATATTTGTGTATTTTCTATACATATTTTGATATCAATAAATGAAAATTGATCAATTTTACTATTTTTATTTGGAAAGTAATTTAAAACAATCATTTTCTGTCTATTTAATAAAATTCATATTCTCTTGATATGGTTTAGTTGTTGTCAATAAGTTGAAAAGATCAGTCAGCCTCATCCTTCAGTGGAAATGATGGTTCATCCAAATATTAGTTAGTAAATACGGACATTTTTGAGATATACCTGGGGGTCTTTACTATGCTTTCTGGTGAAATTTATTATTTTATGACAATATAGTTGTTTACGAAAAACAACGAATTTGTAATTAACATAGGATAGAAAAATTAATAATATAAAGCATATTCAATTTATGTTACTTTAATTACAAGGTTTATAAAATATATTTTACATATTCAACAACTGTGTGGGCAGTTTTTAGTTTCATAGTGAAAAGCTATCCAATAACCATATGCTTCCCATTTATTGCAACGCTTTTACATTATGAGTTTCTTGATGATGTTCAATTAATCAGTGTTGGAAAACAAAGATGAGATGAGAATATTGTGATCTTTTGTCTTCATTTTTATTCATTAGCTATAGGTTAATTGTATTTGTTGTGCAATATCTTTGTTAAACTGTTTTTTTTTTGTTTTTCTATCTTTATTCACTAGTTTAAGAATTTTTTAGATTGGCTTGATTTATAAATTTAGATTTTCTTTGGTGATTTACCTTTCTTGTAGTTTGGATTCTATTGATAATTAAAACAATAAGATTAATTAAAATTAATTTCTAGAAATATATTAAAAATTATCTAACAATATATTTAAAATTATTCAACAATATATTTAAAATTATTCAACAGTATATTAGAAGTTATTCAACATTATATTAGAAGTTATTCCGCAATGTATTTAAAATATTCCAAAATTTAATTTAAAATTATCCAACAATATATTTAAAATTTTTAAAATAGTAAGGAAATATTTTTATTACCTTTAAAAAACACTTTGTCAGCCATATAATTAAAAATCGATATCTAAGAAATAAATTATTTATTTTATAGGATTTAAAAAATATTTTTTTTGTATCCATGTTTAGTGACGAATACGATTTTTTTGAAAACGATTTAATGGAAAATTCCTCACCGAATGCCAGAAAAAAGTGAAGCACGATAACTCTTGACATGTTTAAGAGCATAAGAAAATATTTAGAGAAGAATATTTCTGGAAAAGAAATCGCTGAAAGCAAAAGAAAATTACCTTGCAATGTGCATATAATATCACTAAAAAAATTTATGATAATATGAGTGACGAGGAAAGAAAAATTTAGAATTTAGTTTTTCTTGATGAAACTGGTGCAAATTTGCATCAAACACGAAACTATGGGTATTCACCCAAAAATGTAAAAGCATACAAAAATGTGAAGGGTAACAGAGGAATGAATATTAGTTGCATGGTTGTAATTAAGAACTCAGGAATTTTAGGATTTAAAATTAAGGATGGCGCGTTTGATGGCGAGAGTTTCATTGAATTTATAACTTTATTTTTGATTCCTCATCCAAATGATGTTCTCATTATGGACAATTGTAGGTTTCATCAC
The DNA here is from genome assembly GCA_959609185.1 of Schmidtea polychroa. Lineage (NCBI taxonomy): Eukaryota > Metazoa > Platyhelminthes > Tricladida > Dugesiidae > Schmidtea > Schmidtea polychroa. Next base: position 35,945 of record CAUHTR010001856.1, on the reverse strand, counting down.
CGAAGATATGTGATAAATCTTTTAATAACAAATAATATCAATTACAAATTTCTTCCGGCTTATTCTACGCAGCTCAACCCAATTGAAGAATATTTCAGCCACTTTAAATCTTCCTTAGCTTCAATACACCTGATGTCTAAAAACAGAGACGAACTCAAGATAAGAATAAATAATGTTTTAAGCAATGAAAGAATTGAGTTTATTGGGTGGTTTTCTCATATGAGAAAATATTTGGAAAAGGCTTTAGCGCTACAAGAATTTACCTGATATGAGTAAATCAACTAGTTCAAATTATATCTTAAAAAATAAAAAATTTATTTTGTAATTTTTTAAGTTTTAGTTTTCTCAATTATCATAACGAATATTTTTTGTTTTTTTATACTTATTTTAAACAGATTTTTAGATGATTTTAAATATATTTTTATATGATTTTAAATATATTTTTAGATAATTTTAAATATATTGTTGAATAATTTTAAATATATTGTTGAATAATTTTAAATATATTGTTGGATAATTTTAAATATATTGTTGGATAATTTTAAATATATTGTTGAATAATTTTAAATATATACCATAAACCATATAATTATTTTTGTTTATATTTGTTTAATTACTTGTTATTATACCATTTCCCAGAGAAAAGTAAATTTTTACCATTTAAAAGTAAATTTTAATTTTAAATTTACTTTTAATTGGTAAAAATTTACTTTTTTCTGGGAAATGGTATATAAATAAATAAATAATTTTTGTTATTTATTTATTTTTAAATGGGAAAAATTTAATTTTAAATGGGAAAAATTTAATTTTAAATGGGAAAAATTTACTTTTAAATGGGAAAAATTTACTTTTAAATGGTAAAAATTTACTTTTAAATGGGAAAAATTTACTTTTAAATGGTAAAAATTTACTTTTCTCTGGGAAATGGTATATTGTTGAATAACCCTGTAAATTCATATCATAATAATTTAAATTATTCATTTTAAAATTGAAATGTTAAAGTCTATAAATCAATAATAAATTTAAAATTTATTAAACAAAGTTTATAAATCGAAATATTGAAATTTCATTCCAACAAAAGCTTTATTTAAATTTTAATAACATTCTTTAGATTTTAAAATTTAAAATTGTAATTCTTCATATTTTCTCTCACAGTAAAAATATAATTAAATGTCAAAAGTTTATTATAGTTAATAAAATGACAATATTTTAATAAAAGCATTTGGTAAACGGTAAACCTTTTGTTTTATTGTTGACATATCGTTATCAAATAATAAAAATATAGTTTTCGATCAATTGTGTAAAATTTACACTGTAAATAAAGCTTTTTTGATATTAAAACAGTTGGAAATTTATTATTTTTATTATGAATAAAAACATATATTACTTTAGTAATTGGATATTAATTTATCATGTGTAGGTGTAGTATAGACAGTCATAATTTATGTAACATTAATTTTTCTTACATTCCACCAGTGGACTCACTTGTTTAAATCATGAGAGAATTCATTTAAACACTACTTAATGCCCTATTGACAAAGATCATTAATTACTAACTTTGGTTTCCTATCAATTTAATATATGGAAAAAGTTTCAGATATTCCAGAAATATTAATTAATAATAAATAGGTTTATAGAATAATTTATAACATCGGCTTTTTTCCGAAGACTCGAAAACAAATAATTTTTGATCAAAGTATGACTCTCATTAAAATGATCGTAAAATTTATTTTTTCAGACATAAATAAAAAATAATGAAAATGTAAATATGAAAATTACCACCATATCTGTCAATCCATTCTCTTTCCAATGTTTTTATATACTACCACTTGTTATGTAGTTTACTGGAATTGCTTCACCTCAAGATGTTGATCTGTCGATCAGTGTAAGAATAAATTTTTTGTTGTTCACATTAGGAAACAGGCCTACTACGTCTATATGGATGGATTTAAACTTTCTAGTATCTGGAATAACTTCTTTATGCAGTTTTAGTATGACGAAATATTTTCGATTGCCGTCATTTAAAATATTCCCGGTCCCATGAGCGAACTTCGGATATACATATCTTTATGTCATTTATTTCATCATTGGTTTGTATCCCGGATTGGAAAAACCATGAAGTCTTTATAATTCTTCAAATCTGAATACTTTTGGAAGAAAGATTCTTGAAGTTCCTGTGCTTGTATCAATTAAAACTTCGTTTGTTTGACGTAGTTGTAATTACGTTTCTTCATATCTTTTAAGGAATCATTGGAGATTTGTCAAAACATTGAAAAAGATTCATCGTGGTATTTATAGATCAATTTAGTAAATCAGTCTTATTAAACGCGGTGTCAAAACAATGAGTGAATTCTAAAATATGGTGCAGGGAATATTATTTATTGTAATTATGAAAAGTTATTTGAATCATAGGTAGTTAAAGATCTGGCAAAGAACCATAACATAAATATAGTATAGTCCTTACCAGAACTCTGCCAACGTATTGATAGAAAGACGATTTCGGACAATCAGAGATGCAATTCATACTTCACTTAAGGACAAAAAGCAAAAGAATTGGGCAGAATGTTTAGTAAAAGATAGAATGTATGTTAAATGCAATTGTTTAAAGCACTATTGCCTTTAGTCCAATATCAATGACAATAAAAGAAATATAAAAGATATAATAAAGTTAGATAATGGTATAAGAAATTTTATACTAAGAGATAAGGTTTTTGTAAGGAATGACATACGTAATAAAGAAGATGACAGTCAGCAATTGCCGTTTAAAATAATTAGAAAGAAACATGATCGTAGTTATTTATTAGAACTTACGATAGGAAAAGAGGTTGAATGAAACATTGAATGGCTGAGATCTTTTAAATAAATAAAAATGTTAGGAAAATATTTTTATATTTTTTTAATTATTAATTATATTTAATTTGTATTTTTATAATTATTAATGTATTATTGTAATGAATGATGAATAATTTATTAAAAAGAAAGCTTGAAGACTATAAATCAGTAATATATCGATGTTTTTGATACTCACGAATTTTCGGCACTGCCTTTTTCAATATCAATTAAAAAAAAGACAGTCCCGAAAATTCGTGAGTATCAAAAAACATCGATATATTACTGATTTATAGTTTTCAAGTTCTCTTTGTAATAAATTCAATGGAAAAAATAATCAGTGGTGAAATTGGAAAAAAAAGTTCTTATGATGAATATATGGCTAAATACATTTGGCTAATAAGAAATATCCCGATATATATGAAGTCCTGATATACAGCCTCGTTTAAGTATTATCAATCCAACCAAAAAACAATACACTGATGATCCTTGTAATGAAATCATCAATAACTGGTCAATCGTACAGAGAAGCTGATAGAAGCCACACCCCTAGAATATCAATTAATTTTAAATTTGGAGACAGTGGAGCAAAAGAGAGAATCCTTCAAATCAATATTCGACCTACTGTTTGATGATCAAAATTAATGGACTCGAATAATTATTGGGTTCGTATATATGAAAAATATCATAATGAAATCAGGCTCAGACTATGAAAACTATTTTCAATGGTCTATTGATGTATGTTAATTTAGTTTTAAATTTAACATTTATATTATTATATAGATTATTGATTCGAAAATGTCTCCATAAGTTGATGCTAATGGTTGATGGTTTACTCTGGTGACAATGATGTCACTAAGAAATATTTCGGATGGAAATATTCAGATATTTAAAAACATTTTTAAACTATTCTCTGGATTAGAATTTCTGTATAATTTTTATAAACTTTATCATAAATTATAATATATGTAGGTTCAGTTGATTTTAATATCCATCATGAATTGATGGAAAAGCTCGAACATCCAAATCCTGTTTTCGTTGTATACCAAGTCCAGAATCAATTCCATGGCTTTATCTTTCAGGATATTTACACTGTGGGTAATAAAACTTCAACCGCTCGATTATAATGGCAGAATATTCATCTGAAAATAAATAAATGTACAAATGTAAATAATAAATTAATAATTTACCATAATGATCAATCTCATTAATTAATTGAACAGCGCTAGGAATCTTGTATATTTTTAAAATCGATATAAAATGAATAGACATTACGTTTTATATAACAGGTAACTATTCCTGTAACAACTTATCAGAGATTGATCAATAGAATAATTTCATTTTGAATATTAGTAACAAAATCTTTGTTCTCCAAATTCCGCAACCCTAGCACAACTACTTTATCACTAACAAACTCGTTAACACACAAGGGATTATATTTTAAAAGTCTCAAAGCAGGAAATATTTATGTTTCAAAAATTTTCTTGATATGATGTTATAGTTTGTGATTATGTCCCATATGCATAGTAACCGTAATTAATTGAATTTTAATATTATTTATTCGATAATGTAATATTTAAATATCCAATGGTTTCTTACTGCCCATTATTCTACATTTAAGGGATTTGAAAAATATTATTGGTTATTTTCCGCTTCTATCGACAATTTGCCGGGGTTTTCCGTTTGGGAACGTCATTTTTGACACATTTCATTTCCTCGATAATTTATATTTGATAAAATTATTAAATAATCTATGAAATTTTAATCTTTATATACAATTATAGTAAGAGTTCATTAAATTGTATAATATAAACAAAAAATTTTATTTATAAAACTTAATAATGAAATTAATATACCAATTTGTTGGTTCAAGTGGTAGAGGAAAAACCTTATTTGGTTGTTAGTTATTACAGTCTTAATTATTAAAAACAAAATTCAACAAGATTTATTGGCACCGGGTACAGAAGAAAAATATGAATTGCCTGAAGATAATTTCTGTAAGTTGAAAAATATGAAAATAGTAAAGGGATTTGATAAAAACTGCTCAAGTCGATTAAAGAAAGCTGATCGGTGATATGCATCAAGAAGCCAATGTTGAAGAGAATTTTAATAATTTATTCACCAAAATCAGTAGACATGTTGGTGTTACTGTTACTAAAAATCTGTTTCATTAGTGTGGTGCACATCGAACACGTAATTTGAATGTTCAATATTTAGTTGTTTTCAAGAATCCTAGAGATGAAACTGTTATTGATTTTTTTGGTAAACAAGCATATCCGAATAATCGTAATTTTCTAATCAGTGCATTTTAAGATGCTACAAAATTGCCACACGGATATATATTTTTTGATTTCACTCAACAATTTACTGATGATTTTCGGCTTGGAAAAAATGACTATGTTGCATTAATTTTCAAATTTTGTTGTCGATGATTTACTCGAAATTATACTCAAATTAGTTAGGTAAGATTAAAATCAATGAGTCTAAAGAGCATTTATTGAATAAACACAAAACACCTTTGATATCGTTAGTAAATAATAAAATTCGTAAACAAATGAGGTAAAAAATTTTAAATGAATTTTATAAAAGGTATATAATTGATCTTATTTTGATTGAAAAGGTTAATATATCTATTATTATCTTTTATGATAATTGTCTTTGAAATATTTAGTGTAAATTAAAACATTTTAATAATAATAATTTGATATTATTTTAGAATTTATTTTAGTCAAAAATTAAAAAAAAGACCTATTCAATATTTCTCAAATAAAAAACATTCACAGCTTGTTATGTAATAAAATAGTTTAAAATAAAATAATTTAAATTGTATATCCTCCTCCCTTACATTCCCCCCGATTCTCGATTTTCCATTAATTAATCACTAATATCCCCCGATTTTACACTAATTAAATACTTATACTCCCCCCGATATTTAATCAATTAGATTCCCCCGATTTTGATTAATTATTCACTTAAAATACAAAAATTTATTAATGAAAATGAAAGTCAGCATAAAAAAATATGCTAGGCCAAATACAGTAGGCGAGCTACTGTATGGGGTGTTTAATATTCATGTGTGTCATTTTAAGGATGCGGGCACAATCATCTATTCTCGTTTTTCTTATGTTATTGATAGAAGCCCCGATGATTTTCATATGTTTTTCTGGAGCCTTTAATCACTCTATCTATCATTTTGTTATTTATGGGCATGTACTCTTCATATCTGAGTCCCAATTTTCTGAATACATCATTATTACGTTTGTTCCATGTTCCGAGGGAGCATACCACGAATGTTTCTACGGTTGTATTGTGTTTGGATGTCTTGTGCTAATTTTTTGTATTTGTTTTGGTTTTTGTTCTTGATGCTTCAATGGTTGGATAGTCATCAAATGGGCATTTTACATCTATTATCATTATGTGATCCTTTAATCTGGCTACAATGTCTGGTTTTAACATTTCCTTCGCTTCTTTTGGTTTTTTTTCTGTTTCAAAATTGATTCCTTTGTTTCTTAATATTTCTTCCAGTGCTTGTTGGTCCTCATTCTGGTTCTTCTCACACATATGTTTAGGACATGTATGGATTATTCGTGGGGATTTTCACAGTTTCTGCACTTTGTGCTGCCTAATCTGCCTCCTTGGTTTGATTGTTTCATATTTATGTCAAGCATGTTAGCTCGAGCCTTAATTATGAATCTCCATTCGTAGTCTTTCAGGTTTTTTGGCATTTTCCATTCTGTGTATTCTGATTGTGGTAATCTCAAAATATGGCCTTGGCAGTTGGCTTCTGTCCATTTTTGAAAGTATGCCTCACGAATCATCCAATGTAGTTTCTTGAGGCTTCGTCTAGATGAGGTGGAAAAATTTCTTCGGGTCTATCTTGTGAGTTGCATTTGATGTTGCACCCTGCATCTATATTTCTAATTATAAATGTAACCTTTATATTGTGGTCTTTTCTTTTAAAAGTTTTTTTATTAAAGTGATAATTTTTATAAAATAGTTGCAATTAATATATTTCCATTCTTATCGACCTTCATCTTATCTATGCCACTTCTCAGTATTTACATCCCATGATCCATTAATGAATTATTTTACCAATTATTTTCACCCATTTGAATTTATTAATTTATCATCGAGTAATGAATAATTTCCTCACTTTAATGAAGATTCTTAGCACCTGAGAATAATATTGTTAATTTTATCAAAGTTTAAAGATTAATTCTCTTTCATTTTTATCCTACAATTGCTTACCACTTTAGAATAAAATTTTTTATCAAAATTTGTGATAATTTGACTGATTCAATGATAAATTTGAATGAGTTAATTCGTTTTATTATATATACTCTGAGTTTATCCGACAAGATGTTTTGACCCCCTAAGGGTACTGGTCATAAGGGTAATGGTATTTGATTTTAATGCTTTAATTTGAATGATTATTTAGGCAAATTTGTTTTTTAAGGCATTCATTAATCATTTTTAGAGTTGATGGTTTTAGTTCAAGTAAATTTCTATCATTTTTGTGAATTTCCATCATTGTTTTAATTTTCTATTATTTTTGTGGATTTTTATCATTTTTGCAAATTTCATGTTGATTGAATGAATAATTTATAATTTAAAGTTTTAATGCTAATTCTAAGGTAAATTTAATTAATATCTTGATAGTTGGATGTATTTTTATTGACTTGTTTTTTTAATTTTAAATAAAAATTATTTTCAATGAGCTTAATAATTAATTTTTACAATAATCAAGTGATAGGATAAATTTTGATGAGGATATTGAATAATTTTCTAAGAATTTCATGTTGACTGAAAGAATATTTTAAAATTTAAGTTTTTAATGGTGATAAATTTAATTAATTTCTTTATAATTTAACGAAAAGCACCAAATCCAATATATATATTTTACTACAATATATTTCGACAGAATCACTGTCATCTTCGGGTAGAATTGAAATCAAACTAAATCAATATAAATTTCTCTTTATTTAAACAAACTAATTAACTAATTCATTAATTTTTTTAAATTAATTTCGCTAAAATTTTACAAAATTTTGTTTTTTATATTCGAACTTTAAAAATTATAAAAGTCTTAAAATTTTTAAAACTTTTAAAACTCACAAAAGCTGAAACCAAACAAGATTCTAATAAATTTTCCACAAAATTGTGTTTACTAATATTAATCAATTGCTTCAGTCGATAGTGATCAGGAACTTGAAAACGGAGATGACGGACAGTCATTCCAATGTATGTGGCATTGCACCCATGACATAAATATTCATAACCAAGATCCGAAAACCATCTTAGTAACAACTGAAATCCACTAATAAACACGAAATTCAAAAAACCGGAATTAGATACCACCTTCCAACGTTGAAATGTAAGCCTAAACAAAAGACTGTGCTTGCTGATATAAATCAATTCCCTCAGTCGACAGTTATCCAGAACTTGAGAACGGAGATGACGGACAGTCATTCCAATGTAATTAGTTGTATTTTATTGAATAGTTTTTAAATTTCAAATAAAAATTAATTTCATTGACAATTAGGTTAATAATTAAGTGATAGAATAAATTTTTGATGATAACTTTGTAATGTATTTGAATTTGAATAAATAATTTTCTAAGAATATTTCCATTTACACATTGATGAACTTTAAAAAACATAAGCTAAGAAACCAGTTAAATTTATCAAGGACTTCAAATTATTGTAGGATATACAAAAATTTAGTTTGCTGTTATTGCTTGAAAATGATTGGTTGAATCGCTGAAGAATTATGATATATATCATCTCTAGTTAGGTATTTGATGGTAAATATTTGTAGAAAATTTTAGTGAATTTTGATCTTTTAGTGGGCTCTTATTATTTAGCTTCTAAATTATTTCAGTGGAAGAATGTCTGGTGTCTACAACAATTAATAAAAAGTCATATTTTTGAAGTTCTCTAAGGATTTTAAGAGGATTGAGTGAATTAAAGGAGGATATAACCTCAAGTGGGTAGAATTAAGGGATATAGTTGGTTAGATATTGATGTTTAAATGTGGAAGAAATATTTGGTGAGAGATCGGTTAATGTGGGGAATATATGATTTTTAAGGGGATATAGTCGGTTGGATTAATTGAGGGATCGGTTAAGATGAGAATATATGATTTTTTTAAGGGTGATGTTGGTAAAATATCAGTATTTTAAAGGAAATTGCGATACATTAGTCAGTTATGAATCAATAATAATGTGAAATTATATCGTTTTATTAGGTTGTGATTAATGCACAGTAAATTAATTTAGATTTATGGTTTAGAACAATGTTTTATTAAGTAGGGATAATAATCGATTTACTTGGTTTTGACAATGAAATCTTTACAAATAATTAGGATTGACATCAACTTTAAATTATTTTTATCTTTATGTAAATGTTATAGGCAAACAAAAGTTGAGGAATATTCACTTAAAACATCGACAACAACTAAAGAATATTGATCTTTATTGGAAGGATTGATTTTTAATTAGTAATTATATCGGTTGAATATCAGTAAAAATTATCATTTGAAAAATATAGAGATTTTATTGAATGGATAAATTAAATTTTTCAATGGGACCTAGTCCCTTAAATTGTATAGTAATATTTATTTTAAATTTCAAGTTTTAGAAAAATCTTTTAATTATTTTTAATTATTTTTTAATTATAACTGGTTTAATCATTAGATTTTATTTGATGGATAAATTTAATTTTTAAATGCAACTACTTGGTTAAATTGTACAGTAATATTTATTTTAAATGTTGAGTTTTAGAACAAAAGTTTAATTATAACTGATTTTATCAATAGATTTTATAAATTGTTTAGAGTTAATGATTTTAGAAGATTTTAGTGAAATATGTGATAATGGGAATTAAAGATATAATTGTAGTCATTTAAAGGGGATTTTAAGCAATCTTATTAGTCTGAGGGAAATATATAACCTTTTAAGGGTACTTATCGATAAAATACTATCCTTTAAGGGCAGAGATATATCAGGGAAATTTGTTGCTTTTTAGATGATTTTTTTTGAGAATTCACTTGGATATACCAATTACTGTATTTTTAAAAGAATTTACTTGTTTATTATATGTTATCATTAGTAGGCTTACATCAGTCTCTTTTAATATTTATTTCTTAGATATTGTTGAATTTGATAATTGTAAATGAATAATTTGATCAATCACTCAATCAACTTGAGTATACATGTGTCTTTTAAAGAATAATTAAGATTAATTTATTTCAATTAATATATTCAATTAATTTATTCAGTCTAAACCATTTATTTAATAGATCTTATTAATTTATTATCTTAGTTGATTCATATTAACTTGAATGATCAGTATTTTTTTTTATTTACTGGATAATTAATGACTAGAATTTTCAGTTCTTTTTGTCAATTAATTACATTTTATTTTGAATAATTTAAATTTTACAATTATTTAATCAATTTTTACCATGTTATTGGTAAATCTAACAATGCTTTGAATTCAATTAATTTTTCATCCAATTTTTTCAAGTGCAGAGTATTTTCTTTTAAAGATCAATTTGTTAGTACATAGTTGTTGGTTGTAAGTGTTTAGTATTTAGTTGTTTGAGACCAAGTTGTTAGTACATGGTAACTAGTTATTTGGTAGGTGAGGGTTGAGTGTGACCAATACCCTTACGACTAATACCATTGCGACCAGTAGCCTTATGACCAATACCCTTAGAGGGTCAAAACATCCTGTCGGATAAACTCAGAGTATATATAATAAAACTGATCAACAATAAGTATTTATTGAATGCAATTTTTTACTTTGCAATAATAAGTCAGTAGTAATCAATTAAAAGAAGAATGTTTTGTAAATTAGAATTCTATAGTCTTTCATTGTAATTTTATCTTCAATTTCACGTGGTGTTGAGTTGACAATTATTCATTTTTTGTTGAAAATCATCATTTTTGTTAAATTTAGACATTTAGAAAAGGTTTTTCTACTGATTGTAATTAAAATATATTTTTGAAAACTAATAAAAAATTAATTTAAAAAGCATTTCATAAAATACAATGAAGAATATTTAGCTGGTTGTAAGTACATGGTACCTAGTTGTAAGTATTTGGTATCGGGTAGCTGGTTGTAAGTGCTTGGTTGTTAGTACTTGGTTGTTTTTACTTGGTTGATAGTACATGGTACTTGGTATCTGATTGCTGAATTATTATTATTATTATTATTATTATTATTATTATTATTATTATTATTATTATTATTATTATTATTATTATTATTATTATTATTATTATTATTATTGTTATTATTATTATTACTATTGTTTCGACCAGTCAGAGGGGGATTGCCTCTGACTGGCAGTTGTAGCTTCTTTTCTATCGCGTCTGTGTGCGCGGTCTGGTTAGACCGATTCTTGTTGGTGTGCGCACACAGACGCGAGAAATAGGTAATTTATTTATTGTTATTTTTTTGAAAAATGTTTTATAGAAATTAATGATTGAATGTTGGAAAGGTTGTTTAAATGGATCAATGGAATATTTTGTTCGGGAAGTGTAGAGTTTTTGAAAATAGAAATTCTGGAATGTGATTTAAATAAGATTTGTTTATTTGGATAAAATTTGGGGACTTTTTGAATCGAAATTTGGATTTTAATTGCTTTGTCAAAATGGCTTCAGGTGTTAAATATGATCCTTCAGTTGAAGAATATCTTACCAATCAAGATTCGTTCAACAATGTTAAAAATTGGCTTAATGAAATCGATAGATATGCGAAAGGAAAAATTCCCGGTAAATTAATCGTATCGATTGTCACGGAACTTTCACAGTTGTTGCCATCATTTTTCATGATTATGCATGGGATCGAGTCTTCTAAATTCACAGATAAGTTCGTCTATAAAAGCAACGAGATTGTATTATGTATTCGTGAGGAAATAATATTGAATCAGGCTATGTCGGATCTTTCAAATCGATTTGTTTGCAACACGGAAATCAGAAATTATTTAATTGAAGAATTATCTAACAGATTTTCTCAGTTGATTGATCCACTGTCATCTCAATCAAATAATAAAATTCTTATGCGTTCATTTGAGCTGAAACAACTATTATTATTATTTTTTTCATTACAATTATTATTTTTATTATTGTTATTATTTTTTCATTTCAATTATTATTTTTATTATTGTTATTATCATTATTTTATCATTACGAATATTATTATTATCATTGAAATTGGCATCTAAATTTGTCTTTGAAAATTATTTCATAAAAATTCTATTTAAAATTGACTTAAAAAACTTTCATTTAAATTTGACTTTAAAAATTTGTCATTGAAAATATTTCATTAAAATTTTCATTAAAAATTAGCTTAAAAAATTATTCCATAAAATTTTCCATAAAAATTTTCATTATTCATTTTCATTATTATTTTCATTATTCATTAACTTTTTTTAATAAATTTAAAAATCTTACTTTAATTTACTTATTACATTACTTATTTAAAAATTAATACTTTAATTTACTTATTTAACTTTAATTTAAAATTAGAACCATTGATTACTTAATTTAAAATTTTGAACTTTAATTTACGTATTTAAAATTTTTAACTTTAATTTACTTATCCTTAATTTACCTAATTATCCTTTATTACTTAATTTACTTAACAACTAAATATAACCCTTATTTTCATATTTAACCAATATTTGTTAATTTTTGTCTTTTTATTTGACGCGTGTTGTATGTAATAAAGATTAAAAAAACTATATAGCCATAATTTACTATGGTAAATTATCGCTATACAAAAATCAATCACAAAATAAATAAATCTATAAAAAAAGCGAAAATTTGGAAACAAAATAAAAAGATTATTTTTTAAAGAAAAACCAAGAATTTCTGAAGATAGAATAATAATTCGGAAACGGTTTAGAAACAAATTTTATTTAGAAACAAAACTACAAATTTATTTCTAAAGAAAACCAAGAATTTCAAAATAAAAGTTGATAGAAAAACGATTAAACAAATCCCCACGAAACAAATTCTCAAAATGATCTTAGGAAAAACATTAGTAACAAAGTGATTTTTATTATTACTTTTTTACTTATGATAATAAAAGTTGTTTTTTAAATTAACCAGCTGTCCCGAGACAGTTTATTTACTGGTGACTCGGCTGGATTCTAACACACTTCATAACATACATAAACAAACGTAAACACGATTATATTCAAATACTAAATTACAACTTATACATATATTTAATTATAATTGGATAACCAACTATAAAAAATATCATAATATTCATTTTAAAATTGAAATGTTTAAGTTCATAGATCAATAATAAATTTAAAATTTATTAAACAAAGTTTATAAATAGAAATATTAAAATTTCATTCCAACAAACGCTTATTTTAAATTTAAATAACATTTTTTAGATTTTAAAATTTAAAATTGTAATTCTTCATATTTTCTCTAATAAATAAATGTAATTAAATGTAATTAAATTTCAAAAGTTTATTATAGTTAATAAAATGACAATATTTTAATAAAAGCATTTGGTAAACCTTTTGTTTTATCGTTATCAAATAATAAAAATATAGTTTTCAATCAATGGTGTAAATTAAAAGTTTTATTGATATTAAAAACAATTGGAAATTTATTATATTTTTTATGAACTTTAGTAATTGGCTATTAATTTATAATGTGTAGGTGTAGCATAGACAGTCATAATTTATGTAACATTAATTTTTCTTACATTCCACCAGTGGACTCACTTGTTTAAATCATGAGAGAATTCATTTAAACACTACTTAATGCCCTATTGACAAAGATCATTAATTACTAACTTTGGTTTAATATCAATTTAATATATGGAAAAAGTTTCAGATATTCCAGAAATATTAATTAATAATAAATAGGTTTATAGAATAATTTATAACATCGGCTTTTTTCCGAAGACTCGAAAACAAATAATTTTTTGATTAAAGTATGACTCTCCTATTTTATTTTTTCGGACATAAATAAAAAATAATGAATATGTAAACATGAAAATTACCACCATATCTGTCAATCCATTCTCTTTCCAATGTTTCTATAGGGGGTCAAAAATTTATTATTAAAAATTAACAACAGCACAATAAATATGCCTGGCCAAATACAGTAGGGAAGCCACTGTATGAAGTGTTGAATCCGCTTGTGTGCCATTTTAGGGATGCAGGCACAACCATACGATTTTTCTTTGCCGATTTCAAATTCAAAATAAATTACCTACTAGGACGACTTAACATAATATTTCGCATCTTTCTTACTTCTCTACTAAATTCTATATTAAATCCCTGAAGACAAAACTGGGCAGACTCAATCAAAAATATTTGTGAAATGACTGAAAAGTGCTTCAGTCATACATCGCCTCTTTAAACTATATCCCGAAAAACAAACCTAAAAAGTCTTATCCATCGACTTTGTTGGACCAATACTTTCAAAAACCAAAATTAAATTCATATTAGTAGATTATCCTAAATTCTCTTTTACATTTTATTGTTCTAACAGCTCTACTCAAGTAGTAAAAAAACTGCCTTTCTACTCGTTTTTAGTATATTCGGTACGCCTTCGTCAACCCACAGCGATCAAGGCACCCAATTTGAATTATCAAAATTAATGCATTCTTTTTAAACAGATAAATTGTCAAAACTAGAACTGCCCTCTAGCGACAGCAACGTAATGAACAGCGTGAGAAAACAGATGGGTCATTACTGAAAATTAAAATGGTTATTGGGGAAATGTAGTGAACATTACATTGAACTATGTACACTCTATCTTGTCAACCACTATCAATGCAACCTCAGATGATATGTTTTTTATTAGGATCATGAGCACTTGAAACTGATCTATAGGAATTTCTAGAATTTTCATGAAAATATTAATATATTCATGAAAATATTAATTTTAATTTTTGATTCATTTAAACACATTTTTAAATTAAAATTCCAAATACATTTTAAATATTTATCATTAAATATTTGACAGCCACATATTAATTTAATTTTAAATTAACCTGTTAAATTTTATAAAGGTAATTTTTCAGAATTTCTATCACAGCGTATAAATAAACAGCGAAATAAATTGAAAAATTTGTTTAAAATGTTTGAGTGACAAAAAAGGTAGTTGTAGCAAAATGTAGCAAATGTAGTTCTAGTTATTGGAATAGACCAACTATGTTTTACTCTTGTTTCAAGAATGTAAATTTTATAATTAAATATATAATTTATCGATGTATTTTTGATATATTTTCTGATTCATAGTCAAGCTTTTTAATAAATACAATGTCAATTGAAAAGAAATCAATGGTGAAATTTGAAAAATGTTCTTATAAAAATATAGAATTCTTTATTTTCTAAATATTTAATAGACGTAATTCATTTTAATTTTGTAATTTAACAATAATGTCTCCGATATTTCTTAAAAAAATTTGACGCGTGATGAAAAGTTTGAATAACAATTTTAATGAAAGGATTTATATCACTTTCATTTTGCCTTTGAAATGTACAAGAAATCATTATTTCTTTTTTGGAAATTCGTTTTAAGACAAATTTAATTAAAAATTTAATTGATGTTTAATGAATGAAGTTTTTTGTGAAAAACAGAGAACCAAAATATGAAAGAAGCTAAATGAACCAAATTTCTTTGAAAAATGCATCTGTATGAAATGGAGTTTCCCAATAATGCAACTTTTCTGTAAGTTATTACATGACCAAGAAGTCAATTGCTAACTAATATTTAAATATTTTTTTATAATTATTTTAAAATATTCAATAATAATAATAATAATAATAATAATAATAATAATATAATAATAATAATAATAATAATAATAATAATAATAATAATAATAATAATAATAATAATAATAAATAACATTATGGTCACTAGTCTTTGAATATTTGTTGATCATCACAATCTAAATACAAAGTTTTCCATATAACAATATATGGTTGTGACTCTATTTAATGGTTTAAAATGATTACTAATTAATTATTAGTTATTTCTTTCATATACAATATTTTCAATGTGTTTTATACAAAGATTTTGAACATAAGAGCAGGTTTTTAGAATAGAGTTGTGTGCTTTTATTTACACAATTTAAACATGAAAAGATTGTCAACTTCATGGGTTATAGCTAGTTTTATCATAATGCTTAACAATATTAAATATTTTTTATCAATTCAAAAGTAAAGGATTTGTATCTATTTATTTCTATTATCATAATGTTAATTATTAACGAATAAAGGATGAAATTCATTAGGTTTGTCTAACAGGAACAATTAAAACAATACTATAGTAAAATTGTCAAATATGCCACTCAAAAGAAATGAATCAAACTATACACGTAAAAAAATTTGTATAAATTCATTATATATATATATATATATATTTAATGATTATTAATTTAAAATTATTTAATTATTCTTTCTAGACTTTAAAAATAATGAGTTACAGTGTCGGATGGTACTATTTTGGCGCCTGGAGCAAACTTCTTGAAAAGGCGCCTATATTGTTAAAGTCTAAATTTGATTTTTCGCCAATAAAGAGACAGTTTCAAAGCAATGTGAAAAATTTGAATTTTGTTCAATAAAAATTTAACATTATTGTAATAATATATATATATATATAGAGGAAAAGCGCTCAAAAATGCAAATTTATCAAAATATAGATTATTATGTAGAAATACGTGTTATAATAACAGTCAGTATGATAGTTTTGTTGAGAATAATTATTCTTCAATTTGATCGAAAAGGCGCCTTTTTTTCAGTGTGATTCTGGCGCCTGGTGCGGTCGCTCCCTCGCTCCACCCATAGATCCGGCCCTGATGAGTTATAAATTTTAACTTAAAAATTCTTATTAAAAATTTCACCTTGAAATCTTTAAAATCTTTAAAATACCTAAAAATGAAACTTAATACATTACACAATTGTATTCAATTAAAATTTAAGTTAAACTTGAAAATCTTAATTTTAATTATTTACTTTAAAAATTACTATTTTAATTATTTTTAAAAATTTTTTTCTTTTTGACAACTAAATTTAATTTTAATTTAATTTAATTTAACACATTGTGATCGGGCAGTTTTCGGCCGCGTACTAGTGCTGGTAACGGGTGATTTTTCGCGTAATTTCGCTCTAACGTAGACCTCTAGAAAAATTATTTATTTTATTTCATTTTATTTTATTATATTTAGAAATGTATTCTTTATCGTTAAACTAGTGCAGAATTTCACATAAAGCAGGAAAGTTATGAAAAAATTAATATTTTCTTTACATAACATCCTTATTTTACAAATTATACACAAAAATATCTATGTACTCGATATTTAGCTTTTAGCAACGTCCGACCACCAAAGAGTAGTGAAATAAACTAAAAAAAATTATTATTCTTTGTCTTAGTGTTGCATGTAGACCGTTATATGTACCGTTATCTTCGACTATTTTTGTGATGAATAACACTTCCTCGGTACCTACCGTACACCCCATCTATTGTTCTCAAAAGGTTTTTACCTGCATGGCTACAACCCTACAGACGCTATATAGCGAAAACTCAAGTATATTGGAACCCGCATTTTAACGTGACCTGCGCTCCACTAACAATCTATCAAAAACGTATTAATACGTGTTCCGCTCTCTAGCATTAATTTGCTAAACACGTATCAATACGTGATCCGATTACAATGTGTTAATAACTCGTATTTAAAATTCAAACTTACAAATTCTCACCAATTTATGTTAAATAAATTTTTTTATTTAAAAAACTCACTTATTATATCAATTAAACTCTGGTTGTGCTTTTTAGAACTTTAAAAGTGTCCCTTGAAAAAATTACTAACTTAAAAATCTATAACCAAAAGCCCTTATAGTACATTTAGTTTATTAAAATTCGTGTATTAAAAGAAAGTCCACAAATTCTTGAACAAAATTAGCCCATCAATACTGAAAATAAAATCTCTGACTAAAATTAATCTATTTAAAATTTATTTATAACAAAAAGATTGATAGGGCAAAAGTATTTTACATTAGAAAGAGGATGGCTAACTCAGTGGGCCACTATGCACTTGTAATCTTTATAATAAATAATAAATTTGAACATAAATTTATTCATAAATGCATACTTTTTTCTGAAGCTCCTTCTGGTTGTTTGAAATTTTTGGCAAGAATGAATTCAAAAACCTTTTTAATCATTTTTTTAAAACATTTTATGAATAAGATTTGTAACTTTGCAACATGGTGTTTGGAATTGGAATAATTAAGAAAATTGCATAAACAATTAACATAACCACGGATGAAAAATCATAACATTTAACATACAGTCAGTAGCTGCTTTCTCAATTGTCAAAGCATCTTGTTTATTATTGTACTTTTCCGCTTGTGATGAGATGAATCTTATAAAGACTATGGTTAATTTACACATGTATCATTTATAAAGAAAATATTTTAGCCTTTTAATGAACCTTAATCAGATTTTCTATAGAATGCTAATTATTTCTTTGAAAATAAAGGAAATTCATGTGTAAATTTGACTTCAGTTCTCTCCACCATCTTTGAGAGTCACTGGAGAATTTCAAGTTCCAAAACATAATGATGCATCTCTTTGAGTTACATTTGATCTGACTGTCTTATTTTCAATTCTCTATATAATTCCTGCGTTATGAGAGATGAATATTTATTGGATATTAAACAGCGGAAATGGAAATTATTACCGTACTAGCCCGAATGTAACGCGACAATTTTTAACATTTTATTTTTATTAAATTTTGGTTTAAATTAATTAAATTTATTGTCATGAATATAACCTATTACATAACCTATTACTTTTAATTACCTAACCAAACGCTTATCTGATTGAATTTCCCTTAATTTTAATTTTTTTATGAGTATTTTTTTTTAAATTCGGGTACGTTATATTCGGGTTAATACGGTATATAAAAATTTGATTTTAACCCATTTTGTATCAAATGTTTTTTTTTGTTTTTTGGATAAAAAACAGCAGATGACAAAAATTTAATAAATAAAGTATTAAATTGCCAAGAGAAACTATGACATCTGTGAGATACATATTAGACTAAAATTAAAAGTTAAACATTTATCATTTGCGCACATTTTGTGGCCATCATTTAAAAATATTCTGTAGCATATAAAATTACTTCTAATTATTTCTATTTGAGAGAGTGATTATAAATGGGTTAGTATAATAATAATTAAATATAATGGTTTTATAGAAAAGTGCTTTTTTATTTTATTGTATTAATATAATTTTTGATTTTTTAGTTGGAACGAAATTGTCTGGAATTCTAAGTGTGCTGAAGGTTGAAGATTTAAACAAATATGATCTTTCAATAGATTGTAGCTCTTTCTCAACACTGGCGGGCAAGTATTTGCTGTCTAATTGTCATTAAAGTGTAATATATGATAAAATCCGGAACAAATTAAAGTAACTGCTGCGAAATATTATAACAAATGGTTTTCAAAATTTCATAATTATCGTTTGACTCCAGAGAATATTTTGTTCAATTTTCAATTATCAATGTCACGCAATGTCCACAATAGTAAATAAATTCAACTTTTATCTTTACATTTTCAAATTTATTATTTTGAATTACAAAATATTTTATTTTCAAAATACTGATAGGTGTTGTAGATAAATTTGATAAAATTCTATTTTATCAAGCGAGAAATTCAGTTATCAATGGACTTAGATTTTGAAAAATATACTTATTTCAAATTTACCGAAAACACTTGATAAAGGCAGTGACGAAAATTAGTGCTAAATATAAAACAAAATATTGATCAATACTCTCAGACTTAGTAATCCTGATTTTTATGTATGAAAACAAGAAATGATTATTTAATTATTTATTTTCATAAATAGATTTTGTCGGCATGAAACAATTTATAGTAAAATGGAGATTAAAAATTAGAATTTTTAAAAATGTTAAAAACAATTTCAAATTTAAGATTTGGAAATTAATTTAACTATTTTATAAAAATGAGATAAACCAGAGATATCCTCAATCCTGACAGACTAGTCATTCATCACATAATGGTCATGGAGTGCCCTGCTACATCAAAGGCAGAGAAAGCAGCAAAATTTAGCAAAACCTTTTTGTATATCACCACAAACATGATATTTGTATTCAACCTAATTGAAGGCATGCAGGATAAGTTGCATTGCTTCATATTTCTCTTTAATATTTCGTGAACATGCCACAGGATAGGATTCATATTTTAAGTTTATATGAATGAAGACTTCTTCGATACTAGACACACTCCTATCTTCAAAGCAACCACCGGTTCATTTTCGGGTTAGGCTTAAACCTCAGTTGTGTCAACAGGCCTGAAAGAAAATGATTTTTATTACATCCCTGTCAATAAGGTTTAATTCAGATTATCTGTGACCTGGACTATCTGTGCCATAAACAAAATTATGAGTGTCATCTTACTTCAAGAATTTCATAAATTCTTTATCATAGCAAAAAATAAATAAAACCCAATAAAACCCAATAATGAAATATGAAGGTCGTTTTTACTTAATAAGCGCAGACAACAATGAAGACAAAAACCATTTGGGAATGGAAATCCCTTATCTTAAGAACTTACACGAGATAATAAATAAATCACTGGAACAATCGCGAAAATAAAAAGGAAGTAAAGGAACAAAACGATATATCTCCACAGAATTCAGAGATAATGCGGGAATTAGGAATGTACAAAAGAATATGCTGGAAGACAATATAATTATCTACATGTGTAAGGAAATGACAAGATATAAAAGAAAGACACTAATTGCAAAATAGAGAAGAAAATTTATTTGGAGAAGCATAAGTAGAGAGGAGACGGAATATTGAGAATTTGAAAAGGGAAGTGAAATCGAAACAATAATTAAAAAAAATTTAAAACGAAAAAGCTAGAGAGAAATAGAAAAAGGAATATAATCGTTAAATCAATAGGCAAGTGATAATCGCAATGACAAGTAGAAATTGTTAAAGTCCTAAATAATCCTAAATTATTTTAGAAATTATTTAGAATACTAAATAATTCATCCCAAAGGGCTGTAATAAGCACTCAAATATGTTTGAGTTGCATTGAGTAATTGGTGTCATTGTAATCGTTATAACCATTTGTGGAATTCAATAAAGTTATTATTTGGAATTCGTTATTGTTGAATAAACACGCTCGGAGTCAAAGAGTAGTTATCGATTTGATAAATCATTGACAACCAACTAATCCCAGCAACAGCGAATCATGTCGTATCAACTTTCGAAATTTAAACAATTCGAAAATGGTAATATATAACTAATTTAAAATAATTACATTTCTTTTAATATCTCACAGACGATCGAAACCGTATACTTTCTTGATCTTTGAACCAAGTTCCATCTATTAAGCATAGTTACAATCAAGAAAATATTTCATGTCAGGCAGTGTAATTATTGTTTATTTATTTCTTATGGGAAAATTTGTTTAATATAAGTTTGGTAAAAGTCCAAGGACCTGGAACTGATAAAGGATGTATTCCGAGGTGCCACTGAATTTTTAGATAAAATTTGTTTATAATATGTAAATAAAAATATTATTAAATTTCATGTTACTTATATTTTGTCAATAGATAAAGAAAACAAAGTTTTAACTGTCAGGTCTCAATTTGACTTCATTATTTTTATTAATTACTGTCAAGAGCATTATTTTACTACTAATGAGCAAACTCAACTTTTCAACAGCTTTTCTCAACGATTCCGATCCGAGAAGGGGAAAATTTAATAAATTGAAATCATTAATGAAATAATGAACGAAATATTTCTGTTGGAGTTGGTATTTTAAATGTTGCAGTTGTTCAAGAAAACAGGAAAATAAATTTTTCCGCTGCCATTTAATAGAAGAATCGTCCAAATCACTGTCGAAGGATGTCAGTAAGTTGTGCTTGAAGTAGGTTTCAGTGAGAAAATTAAGTTCCAAATCATCTTTACACAATTTATGAAGTCCGATTGCGGCCTTTAATCGCAACTTTAAATCAGCATTGTTAATCTTGTTGAGAATTTTATTCTCATTCCACCAGTGATCTTCCACCCAAAGGTGCTGCAAAGAATCTCCATATTTGTCAAGGTACTGCTGATGGACTGGACTTAATGGAATAAGATAGTAGTTGGACTTTGCTGATACGGTCAGTGCGACGACAAATGTAACATTTACAATAATTATTTCAGTTTTATTTTCAATAAATTCGGTAATTATGTTCGCTTTATTTCCTTCTTTTATATTTTCCACTGAAGGATCATCATTAGAGAGGTCAGTGGTTAGATAGGTACTTTTAAATTCTAATTTGGTTTTAATTGCTTTATCCTCGGTGTTATTACTTACTTCCAAAATTCGAACGAAATCTCGAATTTGTTGGCAGAAGACTGTCAAAAATTCTGGTAAAAACGCGGCCATTGCATTGGCAGTAATTGAAGAAGAGAGTAACAAACTATTTTCATTTTGCTTATTCAATAAACTGTTTATTGAATCTGCACTAGAAATGTTTGTAACTTGGACAGACATAAATCCAGATGACAATTCCATTAATTTTGTCGCACTTGGAAGTTTTAAAGGTACGATAATGTTAAATCCATTAATGCCCCACAACAAATAATCGTTTTTATTAGCTTGGATTCGAGATTCAGAGAAATTCAAGTTCAATGCATTGAATCTTAATCTATTTGAGAAGTTGTGATTAAATTTCTGAAGACATTTGTATTCGAGTCCGTATTTCTTTAACTGATCCATGTCGAAATCATCTGGACAAAATTGTTTAATAAGAATATCTTCATTTAAAGGTTCGTTTAAAACAGTTTTTGTTCTTTTAAGGGTGTCTTCAATTTCTTCAAACTTTTCAAACATGGCAGATTTCATTAAATTTTTATTAAATATTCCAAAGATTTTTGGGTGCTGTTAATATACAGAAAAGTTTAATTAAGTACTTTGAATAGCTTGAGTGGTCATGCCTATCACAATTACCATTGAAAATGAACAGTTACAAATTGATGTATACTTTTGTGCTAGTTGTAAATTAACTATTAAAATGTTTATTATTATTATTATTATTATTATTATTATTATTATTATTATTATTATTATTATTATTATTATTATTATTATTATTATTATTATTATTATTATTATTATTATTATTATTATTATTATTATTATTATTATTATTATTATTATTATTATTATTATTATTATTATTATTATTATTATTGCTATTATTATTATCAGTATAAAGTGATGATTTCTTGGTAGGAGCAATAATTAAATTTTAAACAATTAAATGATAATTTAAGCCTTTTGCTGCGAATAAT
Organism: Schmidtea polychroa; assembly: GCA_959609185.1. Lineage (NCBI taxonomy): Eukaryota > Metazoa > Platyhelminthes > Tricladida > Dugesiidae > Schmidtea > Schmidtea polychroa. The sequence goes on along the minus strand of CAUHTR010001856.1, from coordinate 12,753 downwards.
ATATTTAGTATAGATGAAAAAATTTTCGACTATGAAAAAGGAAATTAACAAGGACTATTGTAAGGAATAAAACATAGAATTCCGTCATTTTCCTGAAGCCACTGAATTCGTGAAACAGAGAGATCACAAACCGATTGTCCAAGGACAACCAAAATAATTGAAAACAAACAATGAATAACTCTACAAAATATTCACGAATTTTTAGTGTTAGATAGTCTACTTTCTTGGTAGCCGACGAGTTTATCGAAAACGAGTTTATCGAAAGCGAGTTTATTGCAAGATTGTTGCGGGTTGTCAATAGTTGGGATGAAAATATTGATATAAATGATCATTTACGATCGATTGCTCACAATCTTTCATATTAAATTTTAAAATTATAATATAAATATTATGTACATATATAAATAAAATATTTAAAATTTCTGTATATAAATAAAATATTTAAAAATTTTTAATTTTTTAAAAAGAGACATGCTTTTTTGAGATAAAATCCTCAATTCATAAGTTCCTTAAAAATATTATTTTTCGATAAACTCGTCATTCGATCAATTAATCATTCGATAAACTCGTTTTCGATAAACTTACCGGGATTCACTTTCTTGGCGTGGTTGCCAATGTTAAGGTTTGAAATTTATCAGATAAATCTTTTGTTAAAATGCTTTGTGTGTTTAATGTTTATAATCACAACAATATGCCTAATATAATTATTATATTTTTATATCGCAATTGATTTATAAGAAAATATTCAATAACCGTATTAGCCCATATATAACGCGACAATTTTTAACATTTTATTTTTATTAAATTTTGGTTTAAATTAATTAAATTTATTGTCATGAATATAACCTATGTATTACTTTTAATTACCTAACCAAACGCTTATCTGATCGAATTTCCCTTAAATTTAATTTTTTATGAGTATTTTTTTTCTAAATTCGGGTACGTTATATTCGGGCTAATACGGTAATAGAAGTGAATTTTCTTGATTATATTATTTTTTATTGAAAAAGTTATTGAGTATGCCACGAATAATTTCTATAGACTCAAATCTATACCTAAAACATCATGGCTACTATAAAATTTATAAATGGATAATTAACTGCTTAGGGGATAATACAATGTGGTCAAACGGAATTTACCAATTATAAATCATTATCGGATTAATGAAACCCTGGCAGCAATATTCTTGGAATAAACACAAATCGTACATGCGCTTATCATTCCCAAGTAAATGGAAAGGTAGAAAGATTCCATCGGACACTAAAATCTCAAGTAATGGTTTCAATAGATAGAACAAATAAAAGATGGATTGAAGTTTTGCCTCAGGTACTGCTAACGATAAGGAACAACCAAGATTCAACAAGATATTTCCGAGCACAAAAAGCATTTGGCTGTGGTCTTGATGTACCAGGGGTTATGCTAAATAAAGAAGCATCATCATTTCAATTAAAAAGAAATTATTGACAGCTGCAGATTACTCAAAAGACTATTACAAGACAAGAGAGTATCACTATCCCAAAATCTATTATGGATTGTGAATTTGTGTATATAAGAAAAGATGTACGGAAAGCAATAGAAGCTCCATATAGTGAAAAAGACAGTGCCGAAAATTCGTGAGTATCAAAAAAAATCGATATATTACTGATTTATAGTCTTCAAGCTCTCTTTTTAATAAATATATATTATTATATTATTTTATTTTAATTTCATTTTATTCACTTTTATTTCNGTTATTTTGAAATTTATTCCTTCTATGGACCCCCCATTGATTTGATTTTATTATAGTTGAACTCGTCTCATTATTCAGCATCCTTCAATAATCATTTTTAATTTTTTTGATTTTTTAATTAATATTTTGTACTTTAACATTTTATTGTGAATTTGGTATTTTTATTGATTTTTCACCTCATTTTTGTACCTCTCTTGTTGAACCCCAACACTTGTAATAAAAAAAATTATAAAAAAATAATATAATTAAAATAATATAATTAAAATAATATAAAAATTTTAGGAAATATGCTTTCAAAAGATAGGAATAAAAATCAAAATTGACACATTTATTAAAATATTTAAATCGCGTATATAAATAGTTATTGGAAACCGTATTTTATAAATATTTTAAAATATTTTTTATTAAAATAGGCTTGTATGAGCTAATTATAGAAACTTTAAAAATTTAAAGATTTTGGTTGGTATTTCATTTTGAATTTTTAAGGATATTTAATTTTAATTTTAAATAAAATTTTTTAATAATTCTTCAGAAAAAGAAAGTATATCATTATATTATATTTTTAACCAATGAGTTGTAAGAAAAAAGAAATAAAAGAAAGATCAAGTTGTATATTCGGGAAGAGGAATGCTAAATTCCAGTAGATTGACAAGGACTATCTTATAGTCGAATCTTTTTCATTAACTACATTATTCGCAGCAAAAGCAAAATTATTGTATTATTATTATTATTATTAATATTATTATTTTATAATTTTATTATTTGTTTATTGAATAATGTATATCAAATAAATTTATTATTCTTTTATTCATTTTTTTAATTAAAATTCATTGATAATGAAATATCAGAAATAATTCAACCTCAGCAAATCAGATCAAATAGTAATTAATCGTCATTTCAAGAAAACTATAAAACCCTGGGAAAATTTTGTATTGATTATTTTTAGATATTTGGCAACAATTTTTTTGTTAAATTTCATTATAAATTACTTGCTTTGAATATAATTTTTATTTGTTAATAAAAAATAATAAAATAAAGGAATAATAAATCATGAAAAAATTTCAAAACCTTTACAATAATATAAATTATAATAAATCATAATTATGATATTTAGCAAATGGATTTAAAATTTCTTTTTTACTTTTGAAATTTACGTTCGATTTTAAACAAGAAATTTAATAGTAAAGTTGATTTTCATTTTGAAATACTTTTTTTTCAGCTATTAATTATATTGTAAATTTTTTTTACAGTGTCTAACATTAAATTAATATAAACATTACAAGCTTTGTGATACCCAGTGTCTACTATTGGGATTTGCATCCGTAAAAAATATTTTACACCATTACAAGTTAAAAATGCTAAAGGTTTACGGATGCACTTGTAAACAGTTTCTGTGTATAGACGGTGTCTCCAGAGGCGAATATGATTTTTCATACGCCATGTTTACAAGTTTGCAGATATTTTTTCTGTGATTTAGCTAATTTGCAAGTAATGTGATTTAAATGGGAAAGTATGCAATAGAGTTGAATCAGCAATATTGTATACTTACCTGCATAGTACTGATGAGAGCCAAAAGCTCGAAACTAGTCTACTATTGGAATGTTTATATTATATCAATAATATATTTATTATAATAATTATTTGATGAATTTGACGTTATAATTGTGGGTCAAACAATATTGTAATTGCTTGATTTTGCTATAAACAAAGTCAACATCTCTAAAATGTGTGAAATAAAATTTAGCGAATTCTTGCGAAAAATTCCATGACGTTTTAAACAACAACAACAATCTAATTAAGAAAATTACAATTTAATAAAGGGTTTTTAAAAATTTATAATAATATATATATACATATTTATTTTATTTTCAAATTTTACATATATTGTTATTTACAAAATATATTATAATAAAATTTTGTTGTCTAGAGCAGAGGTTCTTAAACTAGGGGTCGCGACCTCAACTGGGGTCGTTAGATTTTTTCATAGGGTTGCGAGAAATTCCCAATTTAAAGCAACTATACTAAAATTTCTATCTATATATAAATCTTAAATTAACAAACTTTGCTAGGTTTTTGAATTAACTTTTCACTAGTCTTTTGGTGACATTCCACAATCCACAAAACCATTTTGTAGTCGGATTGTTTTCTTTTATATTTATATACATTTTCGTGGTTTTCCATTTAGCAATCTTATGTAATTTACACATAGATGGCGGTCGATTTACATTTTCTAATGACATTTATTATTTATCATTCATTTTGAGATTAATAATTGTCAAAAATTTATTATAGATGTTTGCCAATTTTTTATGTGCTAGTGATACGTTAACTGGTAATCAAAAATAAGAAATTCAATTTAACTTAATAATATAATTACACCAATCCCTCGAATTACGCAGTTTCACTTTTACGCGGTCATAAAAAATAATATTTTTTTAATGAAATCAAACATTTGGTGGCAAGTGTTTCTCAAATAATAATAATAAACCAAATAAATTTTAGTATAAAGTATTCACTGCATTCTGCACATTGATTTTAGGATTAAAAGTTCTTATCAATAATGCTTCACAAACTTTTTTGATAAGATTTTAAAATCAGACATTCCTAATTCTCTCAAACAGACTTTGTTGTGAACCTTAATATTGGACACTCCCTTCGGTTGATAGTGTTCTTGAACTCGAGTACAAAGATGACGGGAAATCTCTCCAATGTATGTGGCATTACACCCATTACATGTGAATTTATAAACGAGATCCGAACACAATCCAAATATAAAATAGTATTTGTTGTTTAAATGTTTTTTTAATAACGATTATTTGTCAAAAAAATATAGGTTGTGGGTCGCTAAAATACGGCATTTAAATTTTGGGATCGCAATACAGAAAAGTTTAAGAACCGCTGTTCTGGACCATTTTGGTGGCAAGACCATCTCTCTTCCCCTTGTGAATGGCGTCCCACTTCACGAATATCATAACTAACTACATACCAAATAATCTAACCAAAGTGTTCTGTAAAAGAAAAAAGTTTATGAAACGCTGAGATTACAGATACAATTAATAAATTTATTTATTTAAAGTCCTAAAACTCAAAAACTGTTGAAATATAAATTAGGTTTTACATAAAATGACAGATTTATCATTGTGATTAGAATTATTCAATAAATTGTGCAAAAAGCTTATTTTATCAAATATCCATGATTTCCTGATTTTTTATTCGTAGTAATAATTTGGCGACTTTTGAAAGAAATATTTTTATGAATCCAATTATGAAGTAATGTTATTCTTCAAATATAATGAAACATTTGACTACTTCCGACCTTTTAATACTATCTGATTCATTTTTCTTTGTTCTTTATATTACAAAAAGATTTTTTTATTTTTATTTTTTTTGTTTTAAGTTTAGCTTTACAAATATTTAGATTTTAGATTTAGTTCCTGGATTTTTATGACTTTTTCACTGGTTTAAATGATTTTAACGGTTCAAAAGCCTCAACACTGGTACTGCAACCTGTGAAATATAAACATCCCGTCAGAGTAGCCTTAAAGAAGTATTAGATAATATACCAAGTAGAGAATATACCAATTGCATATGCAAATTCATATTGGTATTCATAGCAGAACTACCGGTTGGCAGAAAACGATCGTTCCTCAAACTCCAAAAACACAATTGTGTCATTGATAACTGTCAATGAAATATATTCAAATGTTCCTAAAGATTTATTTCTTACAGCAAAATTTATCTTTTTCGCAAACTTGTGTAAAATAAGTGATAGGAGAAAGAACGATTAAATCAAACTATTATCACTAGCTTGTAGTGGGGACGGTTTTACTAGTGGTGGCTGTTTAATAATTAAAACAATAAAATGGATTAGTGAAAATGGCCAACTTGTTAAAATTTAATTAAAATTCTGTTTTGGGGTTTTTAAAATTTTTTAAAATCACCATGGGAGTATCAATTATTTCCTGTCATCCTAAAAATAATTCTAACAATAAAATATTAAATACTAAAAACTATGTTTTTAAGAATGCCAAAAGGTTTTGAAATAGTCTATAGTAGTCTTTCTTATAATTATAGTTTTAAAAAACTCATAATTATTGAGAAGTTTGAGACATATAATTATAGGCATCTTGAAAAGTTACAATACTTTACCATGTTATTTTTGTTAATCAAAAAAACTATATTAAAATGAAGCTATTAAATCTATATTAAAAAAAACAATAATAATTTTTATTACAATAAAATGCTGGAATACACCTAAATTACCCAAAAATGTGTCATCCGTCCAACAGCAATAATGTTGTAAGGCCCGAAAATCGTCACTTCTGACTGCATTTTCCAGTTTTATCATGGTCTGAACATTGGTTCCCACCCGAGAGACCCCTTTAAACAGTATTATTACTTAGTGAAATGCTCTTTAACTATATATTGTCCTTTCCATAACTGTTTGTTCATCTGAAATGTTAATTAAAATTCTTATAAGAGCTTCAAATTAAAATATTTCTTATTTATTCTATTACTGTTAAACATAAAAAAATAAAAATTATTAATTAAGAAAATATTTAAAACTATAATTACCAACACGCCAAGCTAGGTGGATTTCACACTTTTTGATTTAAATTTATTTTCCTTATTAATTATTTTAAATTAATAAGTATTTATGATGATTTTTAGAATGGTGCAAAAGTAATTTAGAAAATATATATACATATACCTTTTGTTGGTAAAATACTTTTAGGGTACCAAATCACTGCCAAATCATGCACATTATTATAAAATCATCGGGGTTCAAGTCAATATATAATCATTATGTAATTCTCGGATTTTACACATTAATATTTTATTTGTGGTCCTCATTTTCAATTTTGGTTTTAATGAAATGGTCACCGTTTCTTTTAATATTTTGTTATAATGAATATCTTAAATGTATTACGTAATGTGAATGGTCGACTGATATGTGGGGAAACCTGTGAAACGAGAGTCGGTTAAAACTGGGCAAAATGAGTGGATGAATGAAAGTGGGTAAAAACTATGTTACAAGAGTCAGTGTGGTCGACTGAAAGTTTGTAAAAGCAGTATTAAAGTCAGAATAGTCGATTGAAGTTAAATAATAGTTATGATGTGAGGGTTGGTGAGTTCAATGGAGAGTAAGTAGAAAGCTGTGATATTTATATATTTAAAATATTTATATATTTAAAAATAGTACATGTTACAAAAATATATATCTAAGTATGTTATTATTAAAAATATAACAACAAAATTTTGTTTTCAAAAAGTTTTAGAGACACTGCTTTAGCAATGCTATTAAAAACAACGTTGTAGTGGGAATCGAAATCACTTCCATGTAAAAGACATCAAAGTTTTATACTTTTAGAAGGTACAGTTATTGTAGATAGGTTATATTCATGCATCGACATATTAAAAGATTTTTCATGACAAAAATTTATGTCGTCATACTCATTTAAAAATTAAGTATTATTATTATGTATTTATATTCAATAAAATGTAGTTATTTTTATATTTGGTACAGATTTTTTAATGTAGAAATTTATCTACCATATAGATCATGATTTATAATTTTTATAATTTTTATAATTGGATTTTATTTTAAATAAATATTATAAAAATAATATTTTAATATGTAAATTCTAATTGTTAATAATTTTTTTTATTTAAAGTTTGAGGACGCCGAGAAAATCAGACCTCACACTTTTTAAATCGGCCCTGGAATTACTATAAGATTCTTAAAAGGACCATAATCAGAATTCATTCAGCGACCATAAATTTTAATATTTTGTTGGACTTTGATAAAATAATTTTTATTTATGAGGTATTAGGGTAAAAGCCATTGAAAATCAGACAGTTTTATCGTCAAAACATGGATATCTGGTAGATAAAAAATAAACTGGAACAAGATCGTAATGATTACCTTGAGAGTCACAGTTATGAACATTATTTGCATGTGTATTGTATAGTTGAGTCATTAATTTTGTATGTGAAAAAACATTAACAGGTACAACAAATAAAATTTAAGATTTCATCAAAAATTATGTTTAATTAATTGATTGCAACCAAATTCACATAATAATTAATAGAATCGGTTTATTTATCAATATATTTGAAAATTGAACAATTTTATATTGTAATATTTTATCATACTTGAGAAAATTGTCTGAATGGTACAATGAATTCAAATAATTTTTTTTCAATGAAAACAAATTAAAATAATATTTAACAATTTTATAAACAGAAGTAAATTTTATTGATTAAAAAGTAAAATAAGAGAGTTAATCCAATGACTGACATTTTTTCCTAACAATAGAATTTGGTTATAAAAAAGAGCATTAACACTTATTAATAATGCATTCAGTAATCATCATTTTGATTACACCTAAAATAATATGTCCTCATTCATTAAAGATAGAAATAAAATACATAAAGAATGGTGTCCTAATAATATCATCAAAAAATATATTACCCAAGAACGTGTATTTTATGCGTATGTATGAATTTATTTTATAAAGATAAATAAATTTTGTAATTAATAAATTCTTGTGAGATGTTGTATATATTTTGATTGTCTATAAACAATCTAATTGTGATCCCGGTATTCATAGATTCATATTCATAAACATACAACATTAACCTTTAAACCATCTAATGTTATCTTTCATATTTCGCAAACAATGATATACAATGTCTTCTTTATCTCAGACACACCTCAAAACACCTTTAAATTATCATTCAGAAAAGATAAAATTCCGCTAAATAAGATAATACTCCTCAAGATTGTTATCCAAATTCTCAAATACTTTTCAAAATACTCTTAAAATACTCAAACTTTTTCATTATATTCTATATTAATATACAAAGACATTCAATACCAATTTCAACTTTTACCCTTAAATTACAACAAAACTTAAACCCGACTCCATAAAAGTTCAAAAAGATAATTTTTCTTTAAAATAATCAACCAAATATGATAAATTATCATAAAACTTTGTTAAATTTCTACACTTCAACAGTAATGACGTATATTACCAAATAGTATCACTACACCTAATAGTATCATTAATACTACACCATAACTAAATTCATTTATATTTAGTGATACTATTTAAATAATATCACCATATTAAAACATTGAAATAATCTGTCAACATCAAATTGTTTTATTAATATCTAAACGTATTTTCTTTTGTTGTAAACAGTCATTAAATTAAGATTTTTTTTCCAATCAATATAATACTGGAGATATATAAAAAAAGATTTTTGATAATTATCTAAACTTATTTTTTATTAAAATGACCAAAGCACTGAATAATATCACTATACTAACTCTAATATCTAATATATATTTTTTTGATGATATTATTTTTATAGTATCACTGATACTATTCGGTGATATCCGTTACAATCAATAGTTCATTTAATATCTAAACTCTTAATTATAACAAATTACTCACAATATTTAATTCACCTAAGTTATCTAACCTTATCCATCATTTCAATACTCATGAGTGTAAACCTCCTTAAATCACATAAAAACATAATTTAATTTAAAATTACATATTCACTGATAGGTCTAAATCCATTAAATCATTCAAATAAAATTTTGTTATATTACCATAATAATATAGCAGTAACCAAAGTTTTTACAGTTCTAAACCCTATCAAAGTTTATCGGAAAATTTTCTCAAAACTTAAATTCCCATATAAATGCTCTTAAAAGATTATTTTCCTAAAAATATAACAATCGAATAAATATTCAACTAAACCCTAAATCTCAATAAACCTCTCTAACTAATTCTGTCATATTTCCCTTGTTATTTTCTAAAAATCATTAAATTAAATACATTTAACGTCAATATCCATATGACTAAATATACCCTAAATGATCATTAATTTTAGATATATTTTTCAAAACATAAAAATATATGTACATCTATAAAAATAATTTTTTTCCTATAAATTTATTTTCTAATCAATATTTTGCTAAGTCATCATAAACTAATATATTTAAAAAATTTTATAAGAAAGAAGTTTATTTTAAATACTTCGTGATTAATTGTTTAACTTAAATTCTTTAACTTCTATAAATTTTTATTAATTTATTTAATTATATTCAAAAATATTTGCTAAATTAATTTGTTTAAATTAATGTCCGTAAGTGGCAAACATTTAAAATCTTAGAACTAAAATAATTACGAAATTAGTTTGTTTTCTTTACTTTTGATAGCAATCATTTAAAATTATTTAAAATTATTATTTATTTACTGAAAAATTTAAATTTCCAAAATGATATATTTAACTAAATAAAATTTTATTTAAAAATAATTAACGTTTTATTCAAAAATAGTTCACTAATTAAATAGTTGGTTTTTATAAAGCGTATAATTAATAAATATTTACTTATTTTATCTCAAATCAATGACGATAAAATTATCTATAAAATTACATTAAAAATTGCACCCTGACGATTGAGCGCAGAATCGTAGCGCGCAGTACAATTAAGCAAGATATATACAAGATATTTTGTCCCCCTATGGGTCCCTTTTTGGGTATTGGTTTTGTCCCTTTATAGTTACTGGTCACATACAACAATAATAAAATATTATAAAATAATTACTTGCGCGCAAACGTCGGCGCGCAATAGTCGTTGCAGCTTTAAAAATAATACAAGAGTACTTACATTGAGCTTACATAAAGCATATTAATTGATTTATTATTATTATAACAACTAAATTAGGAATTAAATAGAAAATGAATATCATTTCCGTTTTGGTCTTACATTCAATCTGTTATTTCCCACAATAATCTAAAAATTAGCCTAAAATCGTGCAAATAAGCCGTGGCTTACCTGAAAAAGAGTAAATTTTTTTAGAAATGTCAAGTTATTTTTAAAATATATATATATATAAATGCGGTTTATCTGTGGAAGCGGCTTATCTGCGCGATTTTAGGATAATAGTCAAATATATTTTACCACTTTAAATTAATGAAACTATGCTAAGAAAATATAAAATTTTATATTTACTTTAAGATAAATCTTATCAAAATATTTCTTCATTTTCTCGACAACTCTAAGTAGAGTTCGAAGAATTTTCTTTAAAAGTATTTTCCGCCATTTTTTTTCGATAAATTGTAAATAATAAAATTCTAACAGTTTTTATTCCATTAAATATTTCTACGTATCAAAAGTTTATATGCATTTTTTACTGTGTTAAATTTATTTTTCTAATCAATTTCTATATAATCAATTTCAATACAAACAAGTAAGTTTGTGTGTTTCGATAATATACAAAAGTTATCAATCGTTAACTAGCCGTTTAAGGAAAAAATAAAAAAATTTTTAAACAAATCTGCCCATACTTATCTGCCAATTTAAGATAGTAGTGTGTATTTAATTTAAGAATTTTCATATTCAAATTGGATGAAATTTATTTATTTTATAATCATTTTTTTTATTCGAGATAACACAAAATGTGTAATCATTTCTCTGTCGAATTTGGTGTTGAAGCGCATTATTTAAGTTGTTTTAAACAACTAGACCAGGGGTGGGGAACCTTTTTATTTCCATAGGCCACATTGAAATTTGTCGCCTCCAAATGGGGCCGCAGTCAAAAAGTATTTTAACATTAATTAATTTCATTTAAAATCTTTTGTTTATATACAGTTATTAATTAAAACAATGTTTATAATCAGTCTCCAGAATTGAAAAATGCAGCTGCGTGAAATATTCTGGAAAATGTTTATTATTTCTGAATCGAAAAATTGATGCAAATAAGTCATCATTTCACAAATGAGTGCTCAATAATCTTATTTATTCGTCTACATACGTTTTGTAATTATAGGTGTGAATGATTGACTTTTATATTTCGTTCTTTGTACTCTTTATACAGTTCAGTAGTTACAAGTATTTTTGTATTATTTTATTTTGTATTATTTTATTTCGATAAGGCTCCGAAGACCGCACATGAAGCTACGGGAGGCCGCATGTTCCCTACTCCTGAACTAGACAATTTATTTAACTTAAATGTTTTTTTATCGATACAGTGAAACAACAGTGAAACAACAGTGAAACAAACAAGTTCTTACCTCAATATAAGTCTAAAATTAATTTCGAATTTTTCTGAAATTTGAATCTTATTCATTCTTTAAAGGATTTTAATACCATATAGTAGAAAATGTATTGAAAATTTTATATTTAACAGTAAACTGAAATCGTGAATGAAAAAGTTTGCATTTTTAACCACTTGTTTAGTCATGAACAGGAAAATTTTAAAATAGCTCATGGGGTATAATTGAACCAATTTCATGTCATTCAAGAATTATCTTTACAAAAGATTTATTTCCACCATAGTGAAATTTTGCATTTGTGAGAAGCGGAAATAAATTCTTATTTCGAAAAAAATGCTCAAATTCCTTTATACTAAATTATGTTAAGGATCGTTTAAATCAAATTATTCCAAAAACAAAACTAAAGGTTGAAATAATTTCTCAAAATTTTATCAAAGCTTTTGGGAACTTGTAAATGATATTAACAACCAATAATTGTAAAAAAATAATTTAGTAATAACAGTTTTCGGTTTGTGAATATTGAATTTTTCAAAATAAATTCTACATCCTGTTACAAATCTGCCGTGTTTTAAAAGATTTCCCTTCGCAAATGTTTTTTGGTATGCTTGAATAAATAAAAGTCCTGGGTAATAAGTTTGGAATTGTAGATAAATTAATTGAAAAGAACAAATACATTTTTCTCAATCACTGTCATTGTTACTACACTTTAGAGAATTGATGTGTTGGCTTAAAGGAATCATCAAAGGAAACTACATGGTTTTCGACGATTAGGTCGTCACGTATTCATGAGGCTTCTATAGTAGTTGAAATTAATTTGCAGACTTTTTTCCTCAAAATCCGTACAGATTATTCCACTTTGATTTCAAAAATTACCAAAATCAATAATTTTTGATGACATGTTTGAGATCTCATTTTCTTGGTTTTATCCACAGTAATGATATTTCTGG
>CAUHTR010001855.1:2500-14347 GCA_959609185.1 Schmidtea polychroa | reverse complement strand
NACTGTCTCTATTTCACTAGCACATGTTTCATATTCATCCTCTTCTCCAATAGATATAGCTGGAGGCGGTGGTAAATCCACAGGTGATTTTCTCTTAGGCTGGGGTTGTTCTGATGTAGATGGTTGCTCGGGTAATCTCCGCTTTTGCGTCATTTCCTGCTCAACTATTGCTGCTGTAGTTGCAGAAATGTATTCCTCCTGGGGTATCGTGATATGGTCCAACCATTCGTTTCTGATATGTAAATAAACGGCACGTATAGCCAGTGCCTCATTGGTGACCACTAAATTCCTTGGTTCTCCGGGAACCGTACGCAGGAAAGTTTTTGTCAGGAATCCCAATCTGTAATGACCATGAATCTTTGGGACCCCTCTGGTTTCCAATAGTTTATTTGCAGAAAGGTCACGAATACCCAATATTCGCTGCACTGGTAGATTGGCTACCGAGATCAGATCTTTAAGCAAAATACCTACGAGTATTTCTTATCACAGATCTTTCTTATCAGATGATGACAATCATGTTCATCAAGGTTACCTCTAATGTCGGGTTCCTTTAACTTGTATTGGTGCGTTTGGTAGTGTTTTACAGGATCTCTGGGCGTCACTACCGCGCTCAATAAATTATTGCCTCTCATATCCATAATTGCGATTTGGATAATTGTCTCCTTCAATTCAATTCGGGATTTGGCAAAACCTGCCGATATAAAAAATTGTAGCCTCGTCCTCCTCGGCTTTGGATAATTTCTTCCTCACAAATGATTTGCACTGCTGTATATCAGCTTCGTTTACATTATAAATCCAAGTTGGCTCGTTTTACTAACTATAGAGTACGGTTTCCTGAAGTCTAAAATTTCCACTACTATTATGGTGTCCACCGCCGCTGCCTGGGATCATAATATTCCGTTCTCGTCCATCAGCGTGGTATATCTCCAGAGTACACTGCTTTTCTAATTCAACAGGTAACTCTAATCCCGCCATAAACACAGTGAATGGCCTATTGATCGCATGGATCCAAATATTTTCCACTTTCGGACATGAACCATACTCTCTACATAGTTTCCGCCAATTTTAATCTACCTTGGTTATTTATAACCGTTACCATCATTTGCCTTCGGGCCCTCCTGGAATTTGAAGTCGTTTGGAATATCCACTCTCCTGGGATAATACCAATAGTTTGAGGTGAGGTGATTCATCTTTGCTGCTAACCGTGGTTCCGATGAACCGATATACATACTCTTCTTTATAGGTGCTATACACTTCAGTTTCGACTCGAGTTTGGGAATTGTACGTTGCCAATGGGTGTCGTCGATTTGCCTTGACTGGCGGCTTTGATTCTCTGTTATAATTCATTTTTTCTAAAATAAAATAATTAACAGCTTTTATCACTTTCGTGATAGACCCTCGCAGGGTAACCAAAGTCGACATACGCTGATGTCTGATTTTACCAATGCTCATTTGAGCCCACATTAGTCTACATACTAATATAAATAACATATAAGATAAATAATTATATATATTTACACTTCCTAGTATATGGTGAGACTTCCCCCTATACCTGCGGTTTCGTAAATATTTTCCCAATAACGCATATCTCGTATATTTAATCTAAACATCCATAGGGTGGTTAAGAGCAAAATTAAAATCATGCAAATTACTCCCCCTATCATGATTAACAATAGCCATGTTGGCGTTTTTTCTCTCGTTGTCCCCCTTTAACGAATTTTGACAACTACAATTATTAATTATTTTAGTTATGCGGGGCTGTTTTACACTCGCTACCTTTCTGATACTAAACCAATCCAAAGCATTTATTCCTTTACAACCAGGAATATTCACTAATCTAGCCTTTCCCTTTTTGCTAGTTAGTTCTCCTTTGTGGAAGGTTTTAGATTTACTATTTCTTGGTATATTGTATACCAACCTGTTCTCTCCGTAATTCCAAATACGAAATGTTCGCCTTTGTCACGGTATCTGGTTTGATTTTCCATCTTTTACTTAGATACGCATGGTTGAGCACTAATCTCTCGACTCGCTGGTCGTTTTCTAATATGACGATTAACGCGATTTTATTATTCGTCCTCCAATCGTGAGTGGAAGATGTATCATTTCTTTTCCACCGTGGATGAGTAAATCTAACTGTCTGCCCGAGATATGAGATCTCCACTTTTTTGGTAAATTTTCCAGTCTTCAAAATCCATGCTGCTTTATCTACACAATCTCCGCCATCTGCAAAAACGTTTGGGTCTGCGAAGAATGTTTTGATTTCCAATAGATAACTTGTATTCGGCATGAGTCCCTCTATTACTTTTACTCGATCCCATGTATTCAAGTGAAATGATATCCCTCTTTCAGCAGTTACCAAATATAAGTCATATCTATGCCATTGTATATTCGTTAAATGAAATCTGAACGCTCTATCTGTTCGTTGATATTCGATATCTGGATGTTGACTGGCTTTAGGTGTGAATACCTCGAATGCTTGTCCCATCATCATAAACACAACTAATCACTGCTAGAAATGTAACTGTTTTCGGGATTTGCCGAGACCGTAAAGGGTATCGTTCCGGTTGTCCCTTTAGGATACTTTTGTATGATTCTAACGTTTTCTTTTTCGATTTCTTATCTATTTCGAATTCATCAATATCGGATTTTGGTTTTTCCTTTTCTGGTGGGGCTATCTTTTTACACCTGTTTGCATGAACCATTATCGGTTCTGCTTTTCTGTTTGCCACTAACTGCAAGACTAAATTTGGTTTCTGTGACTTTCAAAATTTGATACGGCCCTTTGTAATTTCTCATTAATTTTGGAGATAACCCTTTTTTGTTGTAATGTCCTTCTAACATGACATAATCTCCTACCAAAAAACCCATGATCTTTTGCCTTGCGATCATGATATTCCTTCATTGTTTCTTGGTTATAACGAATGTTCAAACCTGCTTTCTCCCAGGCTTCTTGCATTCTCTCTCTCAATCTCGAATAAGTAATTTCCCTCATCACAATTCTGTGAGGCTTTTGGATAAAACATAAGATCCACTGGCATCTTACTATGCCTTAAATACATCAGATAGAAAGGTGTTTCTCCCGTTACTGAATGAACGGCATTCTATACGCAAACAAGCATGATGGTATGTGTACATCCCAGTCCGTCTGACCTGAGTTTACGTATGATGATAACATGTTTGCTAAGGTTCCATTGAACCTTTCTACCAATCCATCCGTCTGTGGGTGGTATGGTGAGGTATTTAACTTTAAAATACCAAAATATCATTTATACTCTTTAACAAATTACTCATGAAATCCTTTCCTCTGTCGGTAAGCAATTTTGTCGGAACACCATATCGAAATACAATTTGTTCTACAAAGATTCTGGCAATTGTGTCTGCCTTATGATTCGGAATTGGGAATGCTTCGGGCCACTTCGTTAAGTAGTCGCAAAATACTATGATAAATTTATTTCCCATCTTCGATTCTTTAACGGTCCTAGTACGTCCATAGCTGTCATCTCTCATTGGCGAGGACGGTACTGGCATTGGTTCAATGGAACATGTGGTTCCTGCCTGTGTTCCTTCTTGTTATACATATTTTACACGATTGACACCACTTTTTTACATCATCTTTCATATCTGGCCAGAAATATTTCACTTTTAATCTCGATAGTGTGTGTCTAGCTGAGAGATGTCCTCCCAGTGCTCCATCGTGGTATTGTAATAATAGTGATTCTCTGTATTTCTTTGGCACTAATATTACATTATCTCTTGATTCCACATATTTGATTAGACCTTCTTCTAATATGAATTTATCTTTATGTTTCTCCCAATATTTCTGGAATTCATTTGGTATAGCCTTTGCTTCTATAGCTTGTCTGATCATATTGATTTCGTCATCATTTTTCTGTGCTTCTACTAAATCGCTCAAAGTGTTAGTCTCTCTTGTTAGCATGAAGATTGTTCCCTCTAATCTTCCTTCCTTTATATCTTCTAACTCAGGCTCTTGCTCCATTCGTGATAATGCGTCTGCATTACCATTAGCTTTACCTTTACGATATACAATTTCGATATTATATGGCTGTAATCTCAATGCCCATCTTACTAACTTTGATGCTTCGTCTCTATGTTTTAACAGCCATTGCAATGGTCTATGATCTGTATAGAAAATTACCTTTCTGCCCCATAGGTAATGACTAAATTTTTCCACTGCGAACACTAACGCTAGTGCTTCTAATTCTATTACTGCATAACTTTTTTCGTGTGGTTTCAATCCACGACTTGCATATGCCACTGCGTACTCATCACCAATTTCGTCTTTCTGTCCCAAAACTGCACCTATGCCTCTTGTGCATGCATCGGTCATCACCATGAACTGTCTTTTAAAATCTGGAAATCGTAGAATTGGTGGTTTGCATAGTGCATCTTTTAGCATATCAAATGCCTGTTGCTGATCTTCTCCCCATGAAAATTTTATACCTTTCTTTTCTAAGGTGGTTAGAGGAAAAGCTATTGCCGAAAAATTTCGTATAAATTTCCGATAATATCCCGTCAACCCTAAAAATCCTTTGATTTGTTCACATTCACTGGTTGTGGGAAATTCTTTACTTTATCCGTATTTGCCGGATCTGGTCTTACGCAATCGTGTGATATTACATGCCCTACGTAAATCACTTCCGATTCCGCCCATTTGCATTTACTTGGCTTTACTTTCAGGTTAGCCATAATCAATCTTTTGAAGATGTCCTCAAGATGTTCAAATGTTTATCTAAATCTTCCGAGAAGATGATAATATCGTCTATATATACCATTGCATGATGTGCATCCATCAACATGATATTCATTGCCCTCTGAAACGTTGGAGGGGCTCCTTTTAATCCAAATGGCATTACTAAGTATTCAAAATGATCGCTACTTGTGGAAAATCCCGTCATAGGAATTGAGTCTTCGCTCATCTTTATTTGATAAAAACCTTTCTGTGCATCCATCACAGTAAACAACTTTGAATTTTTCATTTTATCATAAATGTAATCTAACAAAGGTAGCGGGTGATTATCACTAACTGTTTGTTCATTTAATTTCCTATAATCATTACATAATCTAACTGAGCCGTCTCTTTTAGCTACAACCACCAAAGGTGAGGAATATGGAGATTTACTGGGTCTGATTATATTATATTTTTGCATTAATTTAATTTGTTTATCAACGGACCCTTGTATACTTTGAGGTATTCTGTACGGGCGTATTTTTATCGGTTTATTTTCTGTTAATTTAATTTCATGCTCTAAAATATTAACTTGCCCTAAGTCATATTCATGCTTTGCGAAAACTTGGTCATATTTCCGTAACAATTGATTAACTCTGATATTCTCTTTTCTAGATAAAGCCTTACTATCGCAGCTCGGTGCGTCATAATATTCAATATCGGGATCTCGTTCATCCTCATCTACTGATAATATCGATTCAGATTCTTTCTGTATATTAGAGAGTTGTATCACTTTACCCACTCTGGTCTCTGGGTATAATCTCAATGATTTACTCGCTAGATTCGTTAATCTAATCGGGATCCTTCCTCCCCGTACTGTTGCCAAGTTTTGCACCATAGGTGTTTTATACCTATTTACGAACTGCTCGCTTGGTTCGAAAATAACATCTCCCTCCACCTCTCGGTGTGTTGCTACAAAACAAACTGTTTCTGTCCTCGGTGGTATTGTCACAGTTCTATCCAAAAACACTACATCCACACTGTAGGTTTTCCGTTTTCTACCCGTCATTTTCACTAATTCACCTGTTGCACAATCGAATACGATATCTTTTAACTTTTTCAATATATCCATTCCCACGATACATTCTGCCATACATTGTCTAGTGACCTTGATATCATGTCTAAATTTTTGATCACACAACCTTAATTCACAATCTAATGTTCCGATAACATTGATAGGTTGTCCATTTGCTCCCGATGCAACAGTTAATGTCGGCACTATTGCTTGTAATTCTTTTTCGTTTAATAAATTTGCTTCGATCAACGTCAAATCTGATCCTGAATCAATAATGGCATGTACCGTATGCCTGTTAACTTTTAATTTAATCGTAGGTTTATGAGTCTTTTTACCCATATTGACCATTAATATTGTTGAGATTCCTCTGATATTATCTCTGAACTTTTGTTGATCATCACTATCTTTGTCATTTTCTGATTTTATTTCATCTTTATACTCTTCCTTTAGCCGTTCCAACGTGCTAAATGGATATTTAGGTACCATCTCCAATACTGATGTACCCAAGGGTGGCATTGTTTCGAACTTCATTTTATACGTTGGGTATGAGGTAGATGGTAATATGTCTGTATTTGTTCTGAACTCAAACCTCTTTAACATTTCCTCTTCAACTTTTTCTGGTATTATCTTTTTTCTACCCTCGTATGGTGACAAATAATTCACAGGCCACTCCTGCCGTTTCCTCCTTTTCGCTTTAACAGGGTACTGTTGTAAAGTACTATTTTCAAAATTTTGAAATTTCGGTTTTTTGTTGTCTGGTTTTATTGAGGTGTTGTCTGGGGTCTCATAGCCCTCTAGGTTACCTCCCTCGTCAGAATTGTCATCGTCTCGATGACTAGGTTCATACATTATTAACTCATGCTTCTTTATAGTTTGTCTCTTCATTCTCTTAATCTCTTTATTATGATGATGAAATACTGCAAAATCTGCACAAACTGGACACATTCCTAGTAGCAACTTCCAAGACCATCCCCCGATCTTGAAGATACTATAGGTGGAAAATAATTGTGATATGATTATTTTCAATATCATCACTATTGCATATATACCTGAACATCCTGCTACAAAAATGCCAAAGCTTGTAATCTACCCCAGATTTTCCGTATTACATTTGATGCAGCTTGTTTATAATGTTCTGGTCCAAATAATAGATTATAGTCTGGTTTTCCATCATATGATTGATAAATTCTTGTTATTATTTCTGTCACTCCCCGATCTCTGATTTGGGGAAATACAATTGCTCTTCGAGCTTCTTCAATATCTTCCGGAGTATATACTCCTCCTTTTGACATCTCGTTTAATGGTTGAAACTCCATTTTAGTTTCTAACTTTGTCGCTTGAAGCACTTCAACTGGTTTTGAAGGCGGTTTTCTATCTGGCAACGAAATCCAAACATTGTTAATTTTGTATAATGGTGACATTGCTGGATTGCAAATTGCTGTTAATGGTGAGGTATCCTCCTTTAATAACTGGTGTGATACTGGCATCAGGAATCTCAATTTTCCTTTATATTTCACCGGTAACTCCAATGTACATCGATCATATTTGGTGATTTCTACCTCTATTGCTTTGCATTGATAGCTATAAATTGCTTCACCCAAAATTCTACCAAATGTTCCTTCCTCTGTCAACATTGGCATTATTAGATCAGGATTAGCTATAGATATTGCTAATCTATTTCGTATTATTTCCCGATTTAAACGACAGTCGTTCAGGATCACTTCCTGATACACATCTAATAATTGTTTCTGCAGATCATGATACAAGAAATCAATCTTATTATTGATATACTTGGCTATTTTAATATCTGATAGATGCAATGATTCTGCTGCTGGAACATATTTGTATGCTAAGTATATTCCCTTGTAGTTGGTTTCAAATATTGGTACACCACATTTTGTTGTCTGTTTCTTTCTAACTAAACGAATTGCATCTGTTGGGTCCTTGGAGACTAATACTACTGCTGTGCTTTTCTCCGGTACCACTTCCTTTTTCGTTTTGTGAGCTATCTTGTCTCCCCAACCACTTTGTTGTGAATCCTGAGACGTAAAGCTTTTTCCATCTAACCTTGAAAATACTACCTTTTTCAGGTATCCCAAATCACAAAAATCTCTCATTGATTGGTACGTTAATACTGCTAGACTGGTTTTACAATAACCATATTTCACGTTGCATTCTGGATGAGACATCATTTTTCCCGTGGATACTTCGAAAGTTCCTTCGTACTCGATCAGCTCTACTGTGTAATCCTCAACTGTTACCACATAGCTTATTACATTAGAACCTCTTACTTTCTTTCTTCCATGACAAGAACCATCATCTGCTATTGGTCCTCCCCGGGTAATAGTTATACCCAGCTTTTTCCCTTCTTCCGCGGTAATTGTTACCTCATGATCAATTTTAACTGTTTTTGACCGAAAAGCATTTACACAATCCTCTGGTGGGATGATTAAAGGTATTGGAATGAGTTTAGCTCCTAAAAATGCTGAATAACTATTCGATCCACAATAATATTCAAACGTCGCCCTCTGTATTCGACACTCCCTCACTCTGGTTCTGTAAAATTCTGTTTGCTGATAAACATGATATTCTACGTCTTCCCTTTTTGCAACTTTATCTGGATATGCTTCCTTGCATTCCACTGTGTCTACTAATGAGTAGATTCGCGATAATATTGGTTCACTACAATCATATGCCGTTAGGGAATTTGTCTGTCGCAATATTCCCATCATTACTAACAACATCATCATCCAACTAGTAAATCCCCCTGCTCCCCGTGGACTACTTAAATATTTTCTGTCAACAACTCTTCATTTAATTCATATTTTCCTTTCGCTTCTTTGATATCCCAAAACTTGTGCTCAGTCATCCATGTTCCGAAATTCACTTCGATGATGTCAGTAAGCTTGTCTATAGCTGCTGGAATTTTTGACGAATCTTCTTTAATTGTGCTCAATGCATTTTTAAACATTAAGGCTAGAATCGTTATCATTTTCCCTTTCGTCAGGCCTTCATCTATGAATTGCCCTGCTATTTCGAACATCTCTTGTTCTGTAGTGCTTCCTGGAATCTTTTCCATAGCTTTCTTCACTTTTTCTGCAATTTTGTCAACATTAATACTTTTATCTTTTTTGATTTGCCAATCGGGCTTGATCCATCGTAAGATTTGATTCAATCTTTTCCATGTTTCCGTTTTATCACTAGCGTCTCCAACGCTTTTATCGATTTGGCTAGCTATCCCTGCTAGAGCCTGCTTCGTTACATTTTGTATTGTAACTGGTTTTAGAAGTTCTCTTGGAGGCGGGTTCATTTGACTTTTCCTAGGTCTACCCCTTCTCTCCCTTTTCTTTTTATTCTCGACTAACTTCGGGCTCACCCTTGCTCTCGGTGGCTCGACTTGTCTCGATGTACTAGCTCCGATGTTTGTTTCATTTCGATTCAATTGTACTTCATTATCGTCCTCTGTCGGAAATATTTCGACCAACTCGTCTTCAGTGTTATCAAGTTCCTTGAGATATTTATCTATCTCTTCATCTAAATCTACTGTAGTTACGGGTTCCTGATGAGTATTCCCGTCTACTTGTTTTTGCTCAGGATGTACTGTTTCATCCTCCATTTCAGCATTATCTGGCAATCTCAAAGTTGCCCATTGATCCTCTGGAAACTCTACCAGTAATATTAATACAACTGTTTCCTCATTGGGAAAGCATCCAACATCTACTAGAAATTCGTCGTCATCCACTTGACAACCATGTATCATTATTAGGAATGATTCTTTTACTATTTCTGATATTCTTTTTCTCAGTTTCTTTACTCTATGATAACATGAGAATTGTTGTATCAGGTGTCCTCTCCTGGGTATCCTGATATCTAACATCACGGGACCTTGTCTACCTTCCAAATGTCTGATAGCATGTCCATTTTTAATCAACAGCATCTTTGCTTGTGTCTGGAATTGTGATGTCTCTTTTACTAAAGGCACCGCCAATGGCATTATCTCTCTGAGAGTATCTACTGGGATTCGCAACTCCAGTATCCAATCCATTATCATCTTGATGGCTTCCCCATCTCTTGGGCTTTTCGTCAGCTCAATTCCCAATCTATGTGGTACGGCTGATATTTGATTTAATTGATCAATTTCAATCTCGCTTATTGTAAGGACATTATCCAAGTCCACTACTGTAACAGTTTCCTTGTGAAACTTTGCTTTTATAACCATATTTTTCCTGGTAGTATACCACAATCTAACAGGGTTTCTCCCTCTAATAATCTTTCTCCCAACAAATATAGTTTGCATCTCGACTGAGGTTTTACCACAGAAACTCTCTTTGCCAATGCTTCTACTTTTTCACTTGGGTTAATTGTATATCTACGAAAACATCCCTTTGGGAAAGATACAAAAATTGTAGAATCCTCCAGATTCTTTCTTTGTTTCCAATTTAGGCCAATATTTCTCAGAATTTCTCTCAATTCTGGATAATATTCCTCATTTCTATCTAACTCTAATATGATATCCATTACTTTGTCAACCTCATTCTCATTAACGGGGTTTAAACGAATATTTTCTAATTTCTGTCTCATTTCTCTTTGCCATACGCCCTTGCGTAACAATACTTTTCTACAGTCATCAATGGGATTTCTTTCCTCTTTCGATGCTTCTCGAACCTTTATTGGTTCATTACCACACTCACCTCGCATGGATGATGTGGCTATAAGAACTTCCGGCTCAATGACCGAAGCCCATTTTTTTTCCAAAACTTCTGTTGGAACTATTTCATTAGCTACTGGATCCATGTCCATAGCATTTCGATTTTTAACTGGTGAAACCGGTAAACCTTCTATTTCTCTGTTGGCTTCTGGCTCCATGGCCACAGCCACTAGATTTTTCCTGGGTGAAACCTGTAAACCCTCGCAGACCTCTGGTTCCATGACCATAGTCTTTTCCTCTTTGTCCTCCCTTGGACTCTCTTGAAGCATCAACACTTCAAGTTCTACATAATTATTTTTATTTCGCCTTTTTCTGGCTGACGTCATATAAACACCTTCATTCTCATCGTACCCATCAGTTTCATTAGTTGTTAGCCTTGCTAACCTGTTTCTTTCTTCTTGAATTTCTAATTCAAGTTGCTGCAAATACGTTAATTTGTGGTCTGAATTCACTGCAAACGTTGTCTGCTTCGATCGGTTATTACCATTGTTGCCACTACCATTGTTATTAGATAACTCATTTTGTGGACATGAACGCATAATATGACCAAATTTTCCACACTTATGACATTTAATTTTACCCCCTGAATTTACTTCATCCCTTTTAATATTATTATTAAAATTATTATTTCTACTCTGAAAATTATTATTATTATTATTATTACCACGAAAATTCCTATCGGGGCTTCTATTTCTACTATTGCTATTACTTGAATTATTCCCCCCAAAACTGGCTTTACAAACTGACGCTACATGTCCCTTGCGCTTGCATTTCTCACAATTTAGGTCCGAAATTCTACAGTTTGATGCCACATGGTTATTTCTCCCACACTTGGTACATAATTTGTCCCCTGGAGAATTATTCCTATTTTTACAATCTTTTGACATATGTCCCTTTTTATGACAATTAAAACACTCAATGTCTGACTTATTGCTACTAATTGCAAAATTATTTGACTTTTCAATGCTACTTTCAATTAAACACGCTTTGCGAGTTAATTCCTCTAAATTATCTCCTATGTGTAAACTGAGTGCATTTCTCATTGCTGACGATAACCCTGACCAAAACTGATCTTTTACTAATGCTCTAGTTGCATCATTCCAGGCTGCCCTATTACCGAATGCTCTCTCTGCCAACATCATTATTTGATATGAAAATTCCCCAACATGCTCACCCGAATTTTGTCGCCTGTTATAAAACTGCTGTCTCAGCACTCTAGTTGCATCCCCCGGTAATATTCTGTTTTGTAACGCTAATCGTAGTACATTCCATTCAACTGGATGCTCGGCTATTATAACATCGTTATATATTTCCCGCGCCATCCTTTTAAATATAAAGGTAATCTCAAAATCATTACCGGTTCCGGGAATCCTAATG
>CAUHTR010001853.1:0-14592 GCA_959609185.1 Schmidtea polychroa | reverse complement strand
GCTCCCTTTTTACTGTCTTCTTTCAGTTTTCTGCGGTTGAAAACTGTCACAATAAAATCATTATAGATTGAGATAGTGTACTAACGGGCTTTCTACTGTTTATATTCTTTAACACGTCCAGTCAATCACTTTAGTTTGCTTTTATATACTTTCATTTCCAACAATATATTATTATTACAGGGTTTTTCAAAATATTTAATCCTCTTTTCAAAATATTTAATCCACTTTTCAAAATATTTAATCCTCTTTTCAAAATATTTAATCCTCTTTTCAAAATATTTAATCCTCTTTTCAAAATATTTAATCCTTTCAAAAAATTTAATCTTATTTAATCTTATTTAATCTTATTTAATTTAATCCTATTTCGAAATATTAAATCATATTTTCGGAATCAATGTGAGGCAAAAAAAAATTCGTAAATAATCAAGAATATAAGACTATATTTTATTTAATTAAAAATCTTCCTCTCTTAATGCCTTGGCGATAAAAGAAAGCATATGATCATAATAAGAAATGCAATTTCTTGCCGATATTTCATCATGGACAGTTCTAATGGAGTCATATAACTCTTCAACAGACATACAATTTCTCGCCTTAATTAGCCCCTTCCATACTGAAAATAGCTCTTCAATCGGATTTAGTTGGGGACTATAAGGAGGAAGAAAAATTAAAGAATGACCAGATTTTTCAATTAAAGATCTTACTCCTATAACCTTATGCATAGAGCAATTATCCATTATAAAAATCCTATTCTCTAGCCCATTTATTTCGAATCTTGTGATCAAATTATTAATAAAAGATTGATAGTCAATACCATTATACGCATGATCCTGTATTTCGAAGTGAAAAATTCCTTGTCTTGTGATTGCTGCCGATATCGAATAATTTTTAGATCTGATGGATCTAACGGTTTTTTTTGGAGTTGTCCCGATTAAACTCCTCCCATATGATCTTCTCATGCTGCAATTGACGCCCATCTCATCCAAGAAGACCACGTTATCAATGCTTAAAAGCATAAACTGTGAGGCATACTCCTTTCTTCTTGCAATATTCGCAGTGTTGTTTCTTGCTTCGGGAATCAAGGAGAGTCTTTTAAAAGTATATGAAAAATTATCATTATTATTATTATTATTATTATTATTATTATTATTATTATTATTATTATTATTATTATAAAAATATAGGTGTAAAGATCTATCTGAGACGGAGAGTTATTTACCATGTCACCTGGCCATTCAAAGATTAAAGGTAGCAAAGTTGTGGAGAGAAATGAAGATGAAAATACAAGTGAAAATATTTTTATATAAAATCAACTCCATGCATTTTTTTTAGATAATCGGTACAATCATTGCCACCTTAGTAATGCTGTATAAGTTCCTCAATCTCTGGTCACGGCGTGCAGATACCAATCCAGATCTCTCATTTCCATAATTAAACCTATTTAATCAAACCCTTAATAAATTATTTATTTAAATAAAAAAAAATTGATTTCATTTAAACAAGAGTATCATTAAAAGTTAAAAGTTATTGTTTTGTCTGTAGAATTTGGATAAAATCTCTAATATTTTCATAGATCAATTCATATTGTCGATCAATAATATTGATAATAAATTCTATGGTAAGAAACAAGTGTAAAATGCACATTGATGACAAAATTCACCAATGATAAGCGAAAGGCTTGGAGAGTAGCAGAAATGTTATTGCTGAATTCTGTTTACGCTTGAATAACTCCAGCTTTCGTGGGATAGAAAAGTAAGTAGTTAGTGGCTTACGGGAACAATTACCCCCGGGGGGGGGGGGGGGTAAAATTGTTCCAACTTTTTATTACGCAATTGTTCCAACTCACATTTTTTGCTTTCAGGGATTTTTAGTCCAAATTTTTTTTTTCAGACTATAGTGAAGGGGTATCGATTGTCCTGGAATTTTCAATACCAAAAAATTTTTTTAAATACATTTAGATAGGCTCTATAGAAAAAGGCCAGTACTTTTTCAGACTATAGTGAGGGGCCTCGATGGTCCTGAGAATTTCAATACAAAAAGGTGGTCTTCAATAAAAAAGCCAAGGATTATTCACACTATAGTGAGAGGATCTTGATGGTCCTGGGATTTTCAATACAAAGATTTTTTTTTCAATACAAAAAGGTGGTCTTCAATAAAAAAGCCAAGGATTATTCACACTATAGTGAGGGGGTCTCGATGGTCCTGAGAATTTCAATACAAAAAGGCGGTCTTCAATAAAAAAGCATGGTAATTTAAGGTTTCATGATATTTTCAATACAAAAATCTGACTATCATTAAAAAATCATAGAATATTCAAAGTAAATTAAGGTGGGTCTCCTTGGTCCTGAGAATTTCAATACAAAAAGGCGGTCTTCAATTAAAAAGCATGGTAATTTAAGGTCTCAGGATATTTTCAATACAAAAATCCGATCATCACTAAAAAGCATGGATTCTTATAGGTCAATTCAGGTGGGTCTCGATGGTCCTGAGAAATTCAATAGAAAAAGGTGGTCTACACTAAAAAACATGGTAAATTTTTTAAAATAAAGCAAATTATGGGTCTAAAAATTGGATTACAGTAAATTATGGGCTAAGATTTCCGAAGTAAAGTAAATTATGGGTCTAAAAATTGAATTACAGTAAATTATGGGCTAAGATTTCTGAATTAAAGTAAATGATGGTCCAGATTTTAAAATTAAAGTAAATTATGGTCTAAATAAGTAAATTAAGGTTCATATTTTTGAATGGAAATTTCTATGGAATAATTTTGTAAGTTAATTTTTAAGTTAATTTTTATGAAATATTTTTCAAAGACAAATTTTAATAATAATTGAACAACAAACCAACAACGTAGGACCAACAACCAGAAACTTACGAACATGTATTTACAACCAGATACCTACAACTAGATATTAACAACCAAAAACATGCAACGAACTAGCTACCACCTACCAAGTACATACAACCAACATCAACCAGGTACTAAGCATTATCAACCAACTACTTACAACCTACAACTATGTACTAACAACCAAAAAAACCCAGCTAACAACTAGCTACCAGATACCAAGTACTAACAACCGTCAACAACCGGGTACTAAGCATTATCAACCAACTACTAAATACCTACAACCTACAACTAGATACTAACAACCAGTTACCTGATACCAAGTACATACTGTGAGTAAAAGGGTGATTTAAGTTTGTTATAATTAAATGTTTTATAACTGATTATAATTCGAATGTTGAAGGGTTTAGTATTTTGTGTTGTAGAGTGCAATGGAGTATTATGAGAAAATTGGAATTAAAATGTTAAAATATATATGATGTTATTATTTTAATGTTTGTTTTAATGGTTGCCATCGCGGGGACTCATACGATCGGGTTCTTTTAAATTTAAATGTTGGAAATTGATATTATATTGATTTTTATTGTTTGTTGTAATATTTAATTATTAATAAACATTTTGTCGCTGAATTGTGTTTCTTTTGGATTTCAAGAAGTAATTTGCGGGGAATAATTTACAGAAGGATTTTCGGGGAAGAATTCGGAGAGAGTCTTTTGACGGCGTGTTGAATTTGACCACAAGCTATCCGGGCAAGATATTTTTTGTACTTTGAATAACACATAATATAGCTTTTCAATAGTTTGAGTTGTAAAAAGTATTGAAAACATTTAATTATTAAAAACAATTTGAAATTCGATTTTTAAAATAAATTGTTTTAAAATGACGAGTAAAGTAAAAAGTGGAATGAATGAAGGGGGGATTCGGGATGAAGACTCGGTGAAGTCGTCTATAAGGGTGTTGAATGTTGTGACAAAGTATGATGGGGGTTTGGATGTTGAGGAATGGTTGGAACGGGTTAGAATGGTGTGCGATGTGCAAGGCATTAAGGACACGAGACGCATTATGCCGTTATTGTTGGATGGTCCGGCCTTCAGCGTGTATATGAATATGTCTGAGGAAGAACGAGACGTGAAAGGGGGTGTGGAATCGGCGTTGCGTAAAACATTTGGCATAAACAAATATACAGCGTATGAAATGTTTGTCAACTTGAAATGTGTGAGTGATAAGGTAGATATGCATGCCATAAACTTAAAGAGATTAGCGAAGAGCGCGGGAATAGAATCGAAAGACGTGATCAAGTGTGCCTTTGTGTGTGGTCTGCCAAAATCTGTGTCGAATGCGATTAAGGCAATGCCCAACGAAGACAGTTTAACGTTGGAAGACGTTGTCGGAGTAGCGAAAGCGATAACGGCTACTGGGACGAGTGTGCAAAGCTGCGCGATCGTGCGTGACGACATGGTAAGAAGTGTCGTGTGTTACAACTGCGGAAAACAGGGGCATTTGGCACGAAATTGTTTTCGTAATCGGACTGGGTTTGTGCGGAAATGCCATATTTGCGGGAATGAGAATCATATGGCGAACGCGTGCGGTGAACGTTATGGAATGCGGAAAACGCCAATTGATGAAAATGAACGCAACGTGCGGGGAAACGAGCAACGGAGTTCGCGTGCGCTGGCGGACGTCAGTGTGGACAGGTAAGCGCGAATAATGTAATGGAGGTGACGGTGGACGGCGTGCGGTGTAGGGCGTTGATTGACACAGGCTGTTCGCACACGTTGTTGAGAAATGGTGTGTCGAAAGAAGGTGATTATGAAACGTGTAGCGTGAGATTATTGCTTGCAAATGGAAAATGCGGGGAGAGTAGTGAAATGCGACGTGTCGTGTTGGACATGGTAGGTGAACGGATGAATGTGCAGTGTATAGTGTTGGCTGAGATGTTGAAAGGAATCGATATTATAGTGGGAATGGATGTATTGACGAAAATGGGCGGAATGCGTGTAACGTCAGAAGGTGTGAAGTTCGATAATGGGAAAAGTGTTGGTTGCGGCGTTAGGGCGGTGATGTCGGTCGAACATAAAATTAGTGATCCGGATTATGAGGCGTGGTTTGATGGAGATAAGTGGACGGTTAAATGGTTGTGGAACGAACGAGAACCGTTCTTGCATGAAAATGTTGCAAATTATGGGATATCGCAAGAAATGAAGAACAAATTCGATGAAGAAATTGATGCGTGGATAAAGGAAGGCATATTGGTGCAAACGGATGAAAACGTGGAAGGTATATTGCCGTTGATTGCTGTGGTGCAGCAGAAGAAAGACAAAGTGAGACCAGTGTTGAATTATAATCGGTAAATAAGAGCGTGAGTAGTCACACAGGTGATGCGCAGGAATGCAGGTCTGAGTTGAGAAGATGGCGAAAAATGGGCGACAATGTGGCAGTGGTTGACTTAAAGCGAGCGTACTTGCAAATTCATGTTGAAGAGTCGCTATGGAAGTATCAGACAGTGTCACACAACAAAACGCGTTATCGACTTACGCGATTGGGATTCGGATTGAAGAGTGCGCCGAAAATAATGGATGGTATAGTGTCGTACGTTCTCAAGTTGAACTCGAAAGTTAATGAGAATACTTCACACTACGTTGATGACATAATTGTGAATTTGAATGGAATTGCGGAATGCGAAGTTGTGAATCATTTGAAGCAATTTGGATTAGTGACAAAGGATCACGAAGATGTCGATAACATGCGTATACTAGGTTTGCAGTTGCAAGGGAAGAAGGATGGCAAGCGATGGTGGGGGCGTGGTCCCTTGGGTGATTTGAAATGTGAAACGGAAAGTTGTTCGCGTCGAGATGTGTTTTCAATATGCGGAAAAGTCATAGGGCATTATCCTATATGTGGATCGTTGCGACTTGAGTGTAGCGTAATTAAAAGAAATATGAAGGGTACTAAATGGGATGATTATGCAGGCGACGAGACGAAACGAGATATAAAAATGCTGCTGGAACGTATAGAACGTGAGGATCCAGCGCAGGGGGTATGGAGCGTAGATGGAAGTGGAAATGTTACAGTATATACGGATGCGAGCAGTGTTGCGATGGCGGTGTACGTGGAGCAAAAGGAAAAATGTGTGGAAGATGCAGTATGGCTTCGAAAAGTTGACGATGTGAAACACATAAACGTGGCTGAATTGGATGCCTTCATAAAAGGCGTGGCGATGGCAATTGAATGGAAATTCACCGATATAACTGTGAAATGCGATTCAACTTCGGTCGTGGCGTGGATTAAAGCTCTGTTGACACAATCGAAAAAGGTGCACGTGAAGGGTATGCACGAATACTTGATAAAGCGAAGATTGGATATAATTGAGGAAATGATTTCCGATTACGGTTTGAATGTTACTGTCGAATGGATTCCATCGGGAGCGAATAAGGCGGATGCGTTGACGAGAGTGGGGCGTAATCGCGGAACGCATGCGTGCGCGAGTGTTGAAGTGGATCAAATAACATTAGAACATGAAAAACATCATTTTGACGTTGATCGAACCATGTATTTTGTAAAAAAGAAATTTGACGTGGTTAAACGAAAGGACGTGGAGGCGGTCGTGAGAAATTGTTTTAAGTGTGCTACCGTTGATCCGCATGCGTGTAGAATGCCGAAAGGTGAGTTGAGCGTAGGTGGCACGTGGGTCAGGATAGCAGTGGATATTGTGCATTTGGAGGGAAAGAAGTATTTGTCGGTAGTGGACTGCGGACCCGGGAGGTATGCAATATGGCATGAGTTGAAAGATGAAAGTGGACGAAGCGTGTTGAATGCGATAAGAAAGACCATGTTCGAAAGAGGGTTTTGCAGAGAATTACTTAGTGATAATGGAGGAGCGTTTAAAAGCGATGCATTGAGAAATTTTGTGATGAATGGAAAGTGAAGCATATATATAGATGTGCGTATGAACCTTCTGGAAATGGAATTGTGGAACGTAACCACAGGACAATAAAAAGGATGGTGGCACGAACGCGGGGAACCGTGGAAGAAATGCTGTTTTGGTATAATGCGTCGCCGCGCGAGGGTCAAAATGAATGCTCCGTGCCATTTGCTTCCATATATGCATACGAGTTGAATGACGAAAATGTTGAAAGAGATCGGGACAATGAAACGAGTGGAAAGTTTCGAGTTGGTGATGTCGTTTATGTAAAGGGTGGTAATGCGTCTTGCATGGATGAGTGGAGAGAAGGTGTGGTAACAGATGTAAATTCGGCATGGAATGTTTCTGTTGATGGGGTATGTATGCATGTTAAAAATATACGAGCACGCAACGAAGAAGAGAGTGTGCATACTTTACAAACTCGGGGGGATGTGAGTAAAAGGGTGATTTAAGTTTGTTATAATTAAATGTTTTATAACTGATTATAATTCGAATGTTGAAGGGTTTAGTATTTTGTGTTGTAGAGTGCAATGGAGTATTATGAGAAAATTGGAATTAAAATGTTAAAATATATATGATGTTATTATTTTAATGTTTGTTTTAATGGTTGCCATCGCGGGGACTCATACGATCGGGTTCTTTTAAATTTAAATGTTGGAAATTGATATTATATTGATTTTTATTGTTTGTTGTAATATTTAATTATTAATAAACATTTTGTCGCTGAATTGTGTTTCTTTTGGATTTCAAGAAGTAATTTGCGGGGAATAATTTACAGAAGGATTTTCGGGGAAGAATTCGGAGAGAGTCTTTTGACGGCGTGTTGAATTTGACCACACATACAACCACGTAACAAGTACTAACAACCAAAAACAAGCAACCAACTAGGTACCAGATATCAAGTACTAACAACCGACAACAACCAGTAACTTACGAACATGTATTTACAACCAGATACCTACAACTAGTTACTTACAACCAGTTACCTGATACCAAGTACCTACAACCACCTACACACTACTAAGTACCTACTACCAACTAGCTACCACCTACCAAGTACTCACAACCGACAACAACTAGGTACTAAGCATTATCAACCTGCAACTATGTACTAACAACCAAAAACAACCAGCTAACAACTAGCTACCACCTACCAAGTACTCACAACCGACAACAACCAGGTACTACTATTCGCAGCAATATTGTTTGAAATTGGTAACGTTGAATTGATTTTCAGATATTCTATTAATCCTTTGATTGTTTGAATTTCTCTTAATAATAATTCGATCTTTTTTAACAAATAATCATGCTTCTTATCAATAATTTTCATATTCTTTTTATTTTCAACAATAGAGTTATTGAAAACTTCAATATGATCAATCAATTTAATTTTTATATTTTGTATATATTCAAATGATAGTTCATAACTGTTTTCTAAATTCTCCAATCTTTGAGATATTCTTTTTCCTGGGTACTTTGACCATTTTGGTTTGTCCAGAATATATAAAATATCCATCAACTTGGCTGTATTCGGACAAACACATATTGATTTATTAAAAGACTCCACTGTTATTGTTGTATTGTGTGAGCACACACTCGTTATAATAATTAGCAATATGAATATAGTTTTCATGGTGTATCAAATCAAAACTTTTCTTTTACATTTATAGTCTATTAACCAATCAAAATCATACGGTATTAGTATAAATAAAACATCATATTTTAATTATTGTAGAAATGTCGCAACCAAAATTTATGGAAAATCTTTTAAGCGAAGTTATTAACAAGAAGATTGTTGAAAGTCTGAGTTTCCTCGTGGACCGGACCGAAAAGATAATAGAAGTAAATCATATCGATTATGAGGATGTGCTCAATTCCGATTGCCTCGAAACGAAAAAATTCTATTTTCATAGGAATTTTAAACTGCCTATGTGACGATGAGATGAAGTGGACCCGAATACTAGTATGGTTTGCTTATATGAAGATTATAATCGAAAAAAGTTTATGGGACTCGGAACATTATTATCAGTGGTCTCAAGAAGTAATACTTTTATTATCTATATTTTATTAATATTTATTTTCTAGATAATCAAGTCAAAGTTTCAACCATGGATTGAAGCCAATGGCGGATGGGGAGTACTGAATCAACTCGCCAGAAATGCGAAGGAAATAGATGAACAGAAAATGAAATTTAAAAACTATATAAAACCTGCAACAGGTGTTGTATGTTTTATCGCGATTTTTTAAATAAAAATTAATATAGTTATTTTGTTTGATTTTTAAATAAAATTTTAAATAAATTTACAAACAATAATTAACTAAAATTTATTAATTAACACATTCGCAGTCGTCATCTCCACATTTCATTATATATTCAACGACATGATCAATACAATCATTCGTAATATTATCTTTAGGTTCATCTTTAGGTTCCTCTATAGGTTCATCTATAGGTTCATCTATAGGTTCATAGATTTCCTCATCAATTTCTTGAGTTTCTTCCTCATCAATTTCTTGAGTTTCTTCCTCATCATCAAATCCTGTATCTTGACTCTCAACTATACAGCCGATATTTAAGGCATTTGTAATAGATAATATGTCCTCAATTTTCACACCAGCTATTTCTGCTAACTTTTCCAAAAAAAAGTTGATTACAAATTCTAAATAATAAATAATTCGGTAATTAATTAATCATGTTATCCTTTTTCTGCAGTCATTTTCATCACTTTAAAACTATATTATAAGTTTGTTTATAGATTTTCTTTGTTAAATTTGCATGTCATTTGCATTTATGTTGCAATTAATAAAGAGAAAAACAAATATGACTAATACATTTATTAAATATAACATTAAAATATTTGTGAAAGTCTAGCAGACATAATTTTCTAAATAGGAGAATATACATCATTATTATCAACTTTATATCCCTGGATTGCAATTGTTATATACCAATTTTCATTTTCTTTGAAACTGATTTCATCAAAAGCATCATAAAATCTTGCATATCTATTGTTGAACCATGCATGTTGATTACACGATAGATTCGAATCTATCCGTTTAAAAACATCATCAATAGTTTTGACATCAATCATTGAAAGCGTGCCGGATAAGAATTGAAATTTAGTTGGAATTAGCTTGACTGGTGCAACCAATTTCATATTGATTTCTTCTTTCAAAAAATACATTTTGTAGTTGTGGAACATTTGAACTGGTTGTACCATTTCTTTAGGTTTTTCGGTGCATGAAATTTTCTTGGTCATAGTGAATAATGATTAAATTGAAATGTTACAGGGTTTTTATACCTTTGACTCATGCCTATCAACCAATCAGATTATAGCATGTCTTTGTTTAAATTTGAATGTCATTTGCATTAATGCTGCATTTATGTTCTATTTATGTGACATATTATTATTATTAATGTTTTATTAATAATGTTTTATTATTACTATTTCTATTATTATTATTATTATTATTATTATCATTATTAAATAAACAGTACAAGCTTTGTGATACCCAGTGCAAATCCCAATAGTAGACTAGTTTCGAGCTTTTGGCTCTCATCAGTACTATGCGGGAGACACGAAGATTTCTCTTCGCGCCAGGTAAGTATACAATATTGTTGATTCAACTCTATTGCATACTTTCCCCGGTACACTGGAAATCACATCGCTTGCAAAATAGCTTGGTCACAGAAAAAATCTGTAAACTTGTAAACATGGCGTATGAAAAATCATAATCACCTCTGCGGACTAAAAAATTAGTCGATACACAGAAACTGTTTACAAGTGCATCCGATTACCTTTAGCATTTTTGACTTTCAAAGTAATGGTGTAAAATATTTTGTCGGATGTCTCACTTGAATAAAATAAACAGTACAAGCTTTGTGATACCCAGTGCAAATCTCAATAGTAGACTAGTTTCGAGCTTTTGGCTCTCATCAGTACTATGCGGGAGACACGAAGATTTCTCTTCGCGCCAGGTAAGTATACAATATTGTTGATTCAACTCTATTGCATACTTTCCCCGGTACACTGGAAATCACATCGCTTGCAAAATAGCTTGGTCACAGAAAAAATCTGTAAACTTGTAAACATGGCGTATGAAAAATCATAATCACCTCTGCGGACTAAAAAATTAGTCGATACACAGAAACTGTTTACAAGTGCATCCGATTACCTTTAGCATTTTTGACTTTCAAAGTAATGGTGTAAAATATTTTTGTCGGATGTCTCACTTGAATAAAATAAACAGTACAAGCTTTGTGATACCCAGTGCAAATCTCAATAGTAGACTAGTTTCGAGCTTTTGGCTCTCATCAGTACTATGCGGGAGACACGAAGATTTCTCTTCGCGCCAGGTAAGTATACAATATTGTTGATTCAACTCTATTGCATACTTTCCCCGGTACACTGGAAATCATTATTATTATTATTACTATTTATATTATTTCTATTTCTATTATTATTATTTCTATTATTACTATTTCTATTTATATTATTACTATTATTACTATTATTATTATTACTATTTCAAATATTAAAAAAAACAATAGAAACAAAAAAAAATACATTTATTGATATCCTAAATCAACAATCGGGGAGTAGTGAAACCTTCTCAAGGTTTTCACTAACTCCCATTCGACATATCGCCGATATCGATCGGCACAACATGAACATCCGAACACACATTGGTACTCTGGCTCCATTTGTTTCATGGTTCTATTAATCTTGATATCCAATAAGAATTGATGGAATACCTCCATGATTCTAATTTGAGTGGAATAGAATATGAGATCCGGAACGATTTCGGATTATTTCTGCAATTTGAGGATAATAATATTTTATCCTATTCAGCATGACTTCTATATATTTTTCTAAAATAATAAATATAAAAAAATGTGAAAATAAAAATTTTAAATTTACCATAGTCGTCAATATCTTTCATCAGATTTGCTGAGCTTGGTATTTTGTAGATTTTGTTGAATAAATGAATCCTAAACAAAAACCCGTTTGTTTAAATCAATCAATAACCAATTAGAAATTAACCAATTAGAAATCGACCAATGAAATTATCTCATTTCGAACATTGTCAACAAATTCTCTATACTCTAAATTTCTCAACCCCAGCATGACAACCTTTCCACTAGCAAACACGTTGACGCATATAGGGTTATATTTTAATAGTCTTAGTGCCGGAAACAATTCCGGTTCAAACATACAATCACATTTTTTCGACATGTTATATAGATTGATACTATGTCCCATATCCATAGTAACGGTAATTGATTGGATTTTAATATTATTTATTCGATATTGTAATTTATTAATATCCTAAGGTTTCTTACATCCCATGATTCTGCATTTACCTGTCTTGAAAAATATTATCGGATATTTCCCGCTTCTATCGATAATTTGCTGAGGTTTCCCTGGTGGGAACCTCATATTCGATACATCAAAATTTCCTCGATAATTTATATTTGCTAACATTATTAAATCATTTATGAAAATTAGTCTTTATATACAAATTGAGCACGAGTTAATTAAATCATCGAATATAAACAAATACACATATTTATAAAATTTTTGAAATGGAATTAAGAAATGATGCAGTATACCAAATCGTTGGTCCGAGTGGTAGTGGAAAAACATTATTTGTTTGTAAATTACTAAAATCAAATTTATTCAAATCAAAATTCAACAGGATTTATTGGCATAGGGGTGCTGATGAAGAACATGGATTAACTCAATCAAGTTTCTGTAAATTAAAAAACATGAAAATAGTAAAGGGATTCGATAAAAACTGGTCCAGCCGATTAAAGAAAGGTGATGTCATTATTATAGATGATTTGTATCAAGAAGCTAATAAAGAAAAAGATTTTAATAATTTATTTACAAAGATCAGCAGACATGTCGGTGTAACAGTTATTTTCATAACACAAAATCTATTTTATCAAGGTGGGGCACATCGAACACGTAATTTAAATGTACAATATTTAGTTATTTTCAAGAATCCTAGAGATGCAACAGTGATTGATTTTCTTGCACGTCAAGCATACCCTAACAATCGTAATTTTTAGATAATTGATTACTTAATTTTAAAATTAGACATTAATTTACTTATTTAACCAATAATTTCATGTGGTCATCTGGTTGTAAGTGTTTGGTATCTAGTTGACAGTGCTTAGTACTTGGTATCTTGTACTTGGTTGTTAGTACTTGGTTGATAATGCTTAGTACCTGGTTGTTGTCGGTTGTGAGTACTTGGTAGGTGGTAGCTAGTTGTTAGCTGGTTGTTGGTTGTTAGTACTTGGCAGTTGGTTAATAATGCTTAGTACTTGGTTGTTGTTGGTTGTATGTACTTGGTAGGTGGTTGTAGGTACTTAGTACTTGGTTGATAATGCTTGGTACCTGGTTGTTGTCGGTTGTGAGTACTTGGTAGGTGGTAGCTAGTTGGTTGTAGGTACTTAGTAGTGGGTAGGTGGTTGTAGGTACTTGGTATCAGGTAACTTGTAGTAAGTAACTAGTTGTAGGTATCTGGTTGTAAATACATGTTCGTAAGTTACTGGTTGTTGTCGGTTGTTAGTACTTGGTATCTGGTACCTAGTTGGTTGCTTGTTTTTGGTTGTTAGTACTTGTTACGTGGTTGTATGTACTTGGTATCAGGTAACTGGTTGTTAGTATCTAGTTGTAGGTTGTAGGTACTTAGTATTTGGTTGATAATGCTTAGTACCTGGTTTTTGACGGTTGTTAATACTTGGTATCTGGTAGCTAGTTGTTAGCTGGTTGTTTTTGGTTGTTAGTACATAGTTGTAGGTTGTAAGTAGTTGGTTGATAATGCTTAGTACCTGGTTGATGTTGGTTGTATGTACTTGGTAGGTGGTAGCTAGTTGGTTACTTGTTTTTTTTAGTTGTTAGTACTTTTTAGGTGGTAGCTAGTTGGTTGCATGTTTTTGGTTGTTAGTCTCTAGTTGTAGGTACTTAGTATCAGGTTACTGGTTGTTAGTAACTAGTTGTAGGTATCTGGTTGTAAATACATGTTCGTAAGTTACTGGTTGTTGGTACTAAGTTGTTGGTTTGTTGTTCAATTATTATTGAAATTTGTCTTTGAAAAATATTTCATAAAAATTAACTTAAAAATTAACTTAAAAAATTATTCCATAAAAATTTCCATTTAAAATTACCATTAAAAAATTATTTATAAAAAATTTCATTAAAAAATTTCAATTCTCAAACACCTATTATTTCTATTTTTTGTTAATAAATTTAAAAATCTGACTTTAATTTACTTATTACATTACTTTAATTTACTTATTTAAAAATTATTACTTTAATTTACTTATTCAACTTTAATTTAAAATTTTTTGCCATTGATTACTTAATTTCAAAATTTGGACCTTAATTAACTTTAATTTAATTTTTTAGAACCTTAATTTAGTTATTTGAGCCCATTCATTACTTTAATTTAAAATTTTGGACCTTGATTTACTTTAATTAAAAATTTGAACCATTATTTTTTTTAATTTAAAAATTTGAACCTTAATTTACTTAGTTGAGGCCTTAATTAACTTTAATTTTAAATTTTGAACCATTATTTACTTTAATTTAAAAATTTGAACCTTAATTAACTTATTTGAGCCCATTGATAACTTTTATTCAAAATTCTGAGCCCATAATTACTTTAATTCAAAAATATGAACCATAATTTACTTTAATTTTAAAATCTGGACCATCATTTACTTTAATTCAGAAATCTTAGCCCATAATTTACTGTAATCTAATTTTTAGACCCGTAATTGTTCCCGTAAGCCACTTACTACCTACTT
>CAUHTR010001851.1:0-41768 GCA_959609185.1 Schmidtea polychroa | reverse complement strand
GGGGGGGGGGGGGGGGGGGGGGGTAGGGTCTGGATGGGACACTACTATCTACTCAAATGGTTATTGGTTTGTAAATTACTAAAATCAAATTTGTTCAAGACAAAATTCAACAATATTGATTGGCATAGAGGCGCCGACGAAAAACATGGATTGACTCAATCAAGTTTCTGTTTGTTGAAAAACATGAAAATAGTAAAGGCATTTGATAAAAACTGGTCAAGTCGGTTAAAGAAAGGTGAAGTCATCATTATCGATGATTTGTACCAAGAAGCCAATATAAAAAAGATTTTAATAATTTATTCACAAAAATCAGTAGACATGTTGGTGTAACAGTTATTTTTATAACACAAAATCTATTTTATCATGGAGGTGCACATCGAACACGTAATTTAAATGTCCAATATTTAGTCATTTTCAAGAATCCTAGAATTGCGACTGTCATTGATTTTCTTGGACGACAAACATACCCAAACAATCGTAATTTTCTTATCAGTGCATTTCAAGATGCTATAAAAATACCGCATGGGTACATATATCTTGATTTCACACAACAATTCCCTGATGATTTACGAGTAAAAACTGATATTTTCAACCATAAAGGTGCACTGGTTTATAAACAAAGTTCAAAACAAAGTTGAAAACATATAAAACATGTTTTTAAAAGGACGGGTAACAAATATTAGGAAACTAAGAAAAAATATTAAATTGGGTATTAAAGAACCAAACGTTCCACCAATAACTAGTTATACTCCACCTAAAGAACATATTAATGAACATTTCCCTGCAAAGAATCTTATTTCTAAAAATTCTAAACCTAAACGTAAAACCAGGAAGAAAGTAAAAGTTGTTAAAAATCATCATAGTTTCCCGTTTTTTAATAAATTGCTAAAGGCATCGAGTATAAAAAGAATGAATATATAAAAAATATATGAAGATATCGAATATTTCAATAAATCACTTGCCAATATCCAAACTGATTTAAAAAATTCAATACTTGTGTTGAAATAACTTCAAAAAATCTCTCATCAACGCTTCAACATTTAAATTTTCATTATTTATTTTGATTTATTTTATTTAAAAATTGCAGCAATTTAATGGCGCGTTAATCGGTGCAGCGGGTCACTGTTTAGACAGCATGTACAAAATTCTAGTGAGAAATTTAATCATATAGTTCCATAGAACCTTGATAATGCATTTTATAGCTACGTCCATAAAATAGTTTGCTAGAACCCTCAATGCTATATAGACTGAAAATGTAAAATTATTTTCAAAATATATAAAAACAAATCTTCAAAGATTTCAGATAAAAAACAAAAACCAAAAGGTTAATGGCTAAAAAGACTCATCAAACATTTTACAATTAACACTATATTTTATAGACCAGAAAATAAATGATTTATGAAAGTGATAATTGATAACAAATGACCCGGTTAAATGACATAACAATTATCTCTATATGCTAGCAATTTAAGTGAAATTGTTTTATAATGATTATCATATAAAAATTATTTTAATACAAAATAAACGCCCAAAATTGTTAACATTCTCCTACAAAATATTTTTTAAAATTATTATAAAAAATTAAGTTCAATTTAAAATTAGAAATTCAAAATTCAGAAAAAATTCAAAAGTTATCTCTGCACTCGAGGTCTTGAGCATTGCCGATTGAATGGACTGACCCACATTAGTTGTCACCAGTAAAAAAAATAAGTATTTCTGAATTTATGATCTTGTGGAAGAGTTTCAGTAATTACTGGGAACGAGTAACGTGCAAGCCACTGCAAATTAGATCTTTAAATTCTATAATTAATATTCAAAATACCCAGTCTACAGGGATTTTGAATGTATTAAAACAATTTAACTTATATATTTATTATTTGAGATGATGTTATTGTTTGTATAATTTTTTGTATGAAAACAATTTTCAATTTTTAATTTTCAAATTTAAATTTATTTTTTATATTAATTTTAAAAAAAGATTTTTTGTATAAGAATGTGAACGACTTTGTGCGTTTTGTTAAAATTAAAATAATTTCTATATGATTGAAAAATGCTTTTTTATTTTCAAAATGAAGTAAAAGTTTATTTAAATATTTTTTTAGTTTGATACAATTTGATTACAATTATTATTTTTAAATTTGTTTGAATATTCTTATTTGCATTATAATTGTTATTAATACGATTTCATGCCTGAAGAAGACTGTTAAACGGTCCAAATATACAGCAATGTTATATTTTAATATACTTCTTTGGCTATTTTCAATTATTAAAACTTTGTTATTATTGCAAATTTATTTGTCATACAATTATATTATTTTTTCATGCCCTGACATAATATTATTATTTTTAATTTTATTATTATGATTATTTTATTTAACAATACCATATAGCAAATTTTTAGGCAATTTAGTGAAAAGTACGTGGTTATTTTAAATATATAGTGATTTCTTAAGTAAAATATTTCCAGATAAATTTACCAATTTAGTTAGAAATCCATGGTTCTTGATTGTACCATTTAATTAAAATATTCTAGGATTCATAACAAGTTTTTGATGTAGTTGATACTAATACCAATTATTTCAATTATTTAACTAGAAACATAACATTATTCTTAGGTAATATAGTATTTTTGTGTATTTTTTAGTTAATTTATAAATATTATCTGACATTTTGATGTATCAATGCAATATACAACAAATTAATCAATAAAAACCATAGCATATTGTAAGTTTTTATATATAGTCTGAATTTATCCGACAAAATATTCTGTCCTCTTATGTGTATTTGTCGTAAGGGTACTGGTCACATTCAACATGTAGCAAGGGTATATTAATTAAGGCATATGTATATTAGTTAAAAATTCTTAGGTAATTTAGTGAGAAATGGATGATCATAAATATCAGAAATTCGTGAATATTTTGAATATTTTTGGTTAACTTTGTCATGTTTAGTTAATTAATATATAGCAAATGATAAGATATGAATATTTAGCATTTCATAGGTAATTTATTCATCTAATGTTCATTACAATAGTTAATATAACTTCGTGAGAAATGGATAATCATTAATATATTCATTGATAATTTTGGTAGAAAGTCTTTATCATTTTGAGTAAATTTCTGTCTTTGTTCGAGTCAAAAAGGAGTCATAATAGAAACATGATCATTTGGTTATCATTTAACCAATTAAGGTGCTTATTAGTTAGAAATATAGGGTTACAATTCTTTTCTAATTTAATGAGATGATCATTGGGTGTAATATATCTTTGTGAGAAATATATGGTTAACATTTTTAAATAGGGATTTTTTATTAACTTTTACCTAAACAGGCATATTTTGTGCAAATAATTTAAGAATATTGGTTAATTTTGTCATTTTTAGTCAATTAAAATAATATTTAGCAAAGGTAATTAGCAAAATATCATTGAAAGATTTATCCATCCGATAATAATATTCCTTCAATAGATTTTACCCTTAATATTCAACCGATTTAATTTCTATAAATCTAATTAAAATCATAAATTTCCTTCACTGATATCGCCACAATGAATAAAATAACTTCTTAAATAAAATAATTTAAAGAAATAACCTTTGATATCAATCCCAATTAATTCTAAAGATTTCAAATATTTCATTGTCAAAACCAAGTAAATTGATCATTAACCCTAAACAACTTAATAAAACTGTGGATAATTAATAAAAACTTGTTCTAAAACATAAATCTAAATTATTGTGCAATAACATTCATCACGACCTAATAAACCTCTAAAACGATATAATTTCACAGGAACTATTATTAATTCATAGCTAAATACTGACTATAAATAATTTTTTCATATAATTTCTAAAAATATTGATGAACTTTTAAATATTGAAAATCTAAAGTTGAAACCAGTTAATTTTATCATGATGATATATTTGAAATCTACTTGAAAATTATTGTAAAATATACTGAAATTTGTGATTTAGTTTGAAAGATATAATTGCTATAATTGGCTGAATCGATGAATACTGACTGTCATTAAAAATAATATTTATTTAAAATTAAATTAAAAAACAAGTCAATAAAAATACAGTCAATTATCAAGAAATTAATTAAATTTACCTTAGAATTAACATTAAAACTTTAAATTTTTAAATATTCTTTCAATCAAAATGAAATTCATGAAAATGATAGAAATTCACAAAAATTATAAAAATTCATAAAAATTATAGAAATTCATAAAAATTATAGAAATTCATAAAAATTATAGAAATTCACTTGAATATTTACTAAAACCATCAACTCTAAAAATTACCAATGAATCCTTTAAAAATAAAGTTTGCTTAAATAAAATCATTAAAATACACATGTACCTTTACTACTAGTACCCTTGGGACATGAGTAGTACCCATAAGGTGACAAAACATCCTGTCGGATAAACAGAGTATATATAATAAAACGAATCGACAATAACTCCATCGAATTGAATTAATCACAAATTCTGATAAAAAAATCTCATTCTAAAATGGTAAGCAGCGTAAATTCTACTTGGAAATATACATGCTTTTTAGTGATAATTGAATTTTATATTGAAAATTCTTGAATCAAGGAGACCCACCTTATAAATACTTAGTAATATCAATGCTTTTTAAATGTAGACTGCTATTTTTATTGAAAATCCCAGGAACCTTTAATTTACTTCAAAAATTCATGCTCTTTTAGTGATAGTTGGATTTTGTATTGAAAATATCATGAGACCATAAATTACCATGCTTTTTATCAATAATCGGATGTTGTATTGAAAATCCCAGGACCAAGGAGACCCCCTCACTATAGTCAAAAAACCTTTTCTATAGGATTTTTTTTCTATTGAAAATCCGAGAAAATATAAGCAGCAGTTACGTAATCAAAAAAGAAAGATTACTGTAACAGTTACGTAATCAAAAAACAAAAAAAAAACGAGTTGCCGCAAAATTTTTTTTTTGGGGGGGGGGGGGGTACCGAATGGTCATGATGCACTAAGGTACTAACTATCTACTATTGACATTTTAATATTTTCAATTCAGTAATATTTTCCAGTAAAACCACTCCACGAATGATTGTTTTTTCTTTAAAATTATTGAGAATCAGCTGTATTTATTTTTTCAGCTGTGTGTTAATAATTAATCAATTCCTCATATTTCTTATATCAAAAATGTATACATTGATGCACATAAAATAAAGGAATAATATTACATAAACACATAAACCAAAATAAAATAAATAAGCTACATGAATTAAATGATCAAATACAATGTCAACGATAATTACATCAATAAGTCAAATTAAATCACAAAGATCAAACAGTTAGATTTTCAATATATTCACTGCAACGACGATCTATCGACACCACTCTCTGGGCTGGATTGGGTTGGATTGCGAAATGTGGATATCGCGGATGTTATTAGGACTCTACGTATATATTCACCCTGTATCTATTCGGGCCTACTCTATAATACT
Source organism: Schmidtea polychroa (assembly GCA_959609185.1). NCBI lineage: Eukaryota > Metazoa > Platyhelminthes > Tricladida > Dugesiidae > Schmidtea > Schmidtea polychroa. The sequence continues at coordinate 36,287 of CAUHTR010001851.1, read as the reverse complement.
TCGAGAGTTCAAATTCCTTGATTGCTCGACATCTGTCATCTAACACAATTATTTCTTTTATTAAAAATAAGATTTCAAGTACCACAAGGACATCATTCAATTTTCATGTAAATCAGTAATTTAATAATTATAATAATAAAGTATGAAGCGATAATTTCCTATTAGCAGCATTAATTAAATGTTAACACGTTGACGACCATAGAACGGTATATGCGTTGTACTTTTCTATATAAGTAATATATTATAGCTTCAATATTTGTTTAAATTTTCTATTGAAGTTTTTTTCAGTTTAGGGGAAGTAAATTTATTGTAATATTAATTAATATTATATATTAATTTTTAAACGTAATATTAATTATATTAAAACACATGCTTATGGGAAAAAATATAAGTAACATACACCTAATTTCTCGGTCGTAAATGTGTTAAGCAAGTAAATTATGATGATGATAATAATTGTAAGGAGTTAGTAAATCTCTATATAAAATTATTATGGTTAAATGGTAGAAGTGAGATCAGTTAGTAGAAATAATTATTTCTGTTAAATTTTTATATTTAAATTCTATATTAAATTATATCATAGTATATTAAATTATATTAAATTTAATCAATTAAATTTATGACCAGTAATTACATTAATATTAATAATTATCACGCCTCGGTGTTTAAATACGCTAGTAAACGGCACAATTTTGAAGTTGTTATAAAAAATAAATGCTTGAAGAAGATTTGAATTTAATTGCGTCTAACATGGCGACCACGACCACGGATTTATTGATAAGCAGACTATTACCTGAGAAATTTCACAAAGGCGATGATTTAGAAAATTTTATCAAGGATTGTCAAAGGTGTTTTGGCGCGACAAAAACAACAATTAGGATGCAAGTAATATTAACTACAACATTACTTGACAGATCGCTAATGGAAGATTATGAAGCAGCCGAAGGAAAAACTATGGAAGAAAAACTTCGATATGCATTTTCGAAACCGACATCATTAATGGATGATCTAAAACAGTGTTTCCCAACGTGAGGCCCACGCCCCACTTGGGGGCAATTTCGATTTCCAGGGGGGCAATTTCAATTTTAGGGAATATATGTTAATTTTAGGTTTGAGTTACGTTTTCTTTATTTTCTTCAGTAAAATTCGAGAATAGTCTACGAAATTTTAATATCCAATTCTTATTTAGTTTTATGTCTTTTTATTATAGATCGAAAAAATATTCTTTTCATTATATTTTTAGTAAGAAAATTTTTGGGTTTTATAGGGGGGACAAAAGAAAAAAAATTCAGCTAGGGGGGACATGAGCTAAAAAAGGTTGGGAAACACTGATCTAAAAGAAGCTTTGAATTATGAACAAGGATCAGATTCAGCCGAAACTTTTATAGAGAAAATTAAAAAGATGACAAAGAAATTAATAGCGCACAAATGGGATGACGAAGTAATAGAAAAAGGCCTGCTTACAAACTGTGTAAGAGATCGAGAAGTTAAAAAAGAGATCGAGATGAAAGATTTGAAAACATCAGAAGAAATAAAAGTGCAACAATAAAGAAATTAGAAAAGGTAAACAAAATTATGGGCCATATTAATGTTGTGAAGACTTCACCGGTTGTTCAAAACTACAGAAGCTACAGAGATGTTGCTCAAAGAGGAATGGTAAACGGAAATAATAATTTCAAGCAGGTTATTAAATCGTTTCAGAGGCCTAAGTGTATAAAGAATTTGAGAAGCTTTTAAGGTATATGTAACTATTATCGGAGATTTATTAAGGAATATGCAACAAAATCAAGAGCGCTAGAAGCATATGTGGTAGCAATAGTGAAAAAATAATCTGGACTGAGGAATGTGAGAAAGCTTTCGAAGAAATGAAAATGGCGTTGACTACAGCGCCAATTCTCGTATTTCCAGATTTCAAGAAAGAATTCATATTAGATACAGACGCAAGCTTTGATACAATTGGAGCTGTATTATCACAAAGAGATGAAATGGGGCATGAACACGTTATTGCATATGGATCCCATGGAATGAGTAGTCATGAAAGAGGATATTGTATAACACGAAAAGAGCTTTTGGCTATATATTATTTCTGTCACTATTTCACCATTATTTATACAGTAAGCGGTTTGTTTTTCGCACTGATCATAAAGCAATAACTTTTATGTTAACGACAAAGAAGCCTATAACAGCACAGTTCCAAACGTGGATAAATTATCTGAGCAGTTTAGACATAAAAATGGAGTTCAGAAAAGGTACGGCGCATACGAATGCAGATATGCTGTCTAGAAATACATGCGGCAAATGTGTACAATGTTTGATGACCATGATAACCCCAAATCAGTGCGATTAAAAACTAGATTGTTAACATTGATGACCGAAAATAATGGAAATGATTGGCAAAGAGATAATGCAGAAATACAAGAAATAAAAGATCAAATAAATGAAAGGAAAAATAATAAATATATATTAAAAGGAAATATTATCTATACCAATCAAAACAAAATATGGATACAAGAAACAAAAAGACGAGAAATGATTAAAGAAACACATTTATTATTATGCCACGCAGGAGTAGAAAAAGTTGTGAAATATATTAGGAACAATTTTGATATGGAAGATTTGCTTAAGTGAAGTAAAAGAAACTATTTCAGTATGTGAAGCATGTCAGAAAAACAAAGTTTTAACTACAAAGTCAAAAGAAAAAATCCAAGTAATTCAAGCTTCAGAACCTATGGAGTAAATATACATGGATATTTGCGGTCCATTAAGAGAAACCTTCAGAGGAGAAAAATATATTTGTGCAATAATCGATCATTACAGTAAATACATATCTCTAACTCCTATTAGAAAGCAAGATGAAAATACAATAAAGGCAGTTTTGTTAAATAATTGGATATTGAAATTTGGAGCCCCTAAGGAACTACATGTTGATTGTGGAAAGAATTTCGAAGCAAATAGTATTAAAAAACTAGCAAAGGCAGCAGGAATTGAGTTGATATTTTCGAGTCCGTATCATCATAATACTAATGGTGTAATTGAAAGACAATTTCGTACTATAAGAGACTTTATTAACGCGTCACTCAGAAAAGGAGTTAAAAAAAGCTGGGCAGAATTAATACCTGATATAGAATACGTTTTAAATGCGACAGCTTAAAAAACTACTGGAGTGAGTCCAGCAGAAATTATATTTGGAAGAAAGATTAATAGATCGCAATGGCATAGTAATAATGAAGCAAGCGAAAGAAATTGGCACAACTAGGAACTTAGAAGTGGGGGACAAAGTATTGGTGAAACAAGAAATTAGAAACAAACATCACGAAAGATATGAAGGACCATACACAGTAATAAAACGAAATCATGAAAGAAGTTACTTATTAACAGACCAAAACGGGAGAAAAATAACGAGGAATATAGAAAAGTTAAAGAATTTTAAAGAAGGGGGATGTAAGGAGTTAGTAAATCTCTATATAAAATTATTATGGTTAAATGGTAGAAGTGAGATCAGTTAGTAGAAATTATTATTTCTGCTAAATTTTTATATTTAAATTCTATATTAAATTATATCATATTATAATAAATTAAATTAAATTTATGACCAGTAATTACATTAATATTAATAATAATTTATTAATATTAATAAATACGCTAGTAAACGGCACAATTTTAAAGTTGTTATAAAAAATAAATGCTTGAAGAAGATTTGAATTTAATTGCGTCTAACAATAATAATAATAATAATAATAATAATAATAATAATAATAATAATAATAATAATAATAATAATAATAATAATAATAATAATAATAATAATAATAATAATAATAATAATAATAATAATAATAATAGTATAAAATGATGATTGCTTGGTAGCAGCATTTATTATTTAAAACAATAAAATGATAATTTAAGCCTTTTGCTGCAAATAATGTATTTAATGAAAGAATTTTCGACTATACGATAGTCCTTGTCAATCTAATAATAATAATAATAATAATAATAATAATAATAATAATAATAATAATAATAATAATAATAATAATAATAATAATAATAATAATAATAATAATAATAATAATAATATAAAGTGATGATTTCTTGGTATCAGCATTTATTATTTAAAACAATAAAGTGATAATTTAAGCCTTTTACTGCGAATAATGTATTTAATGAAAAAATTTTCGACTATAAGATAGTCCTTGTCAATCTTGGCAAGGACTATCTTATAGTCGAAATTTTTTTCATTAAATACATTATTCGCAGCAAAAGGCTTAAATTATCACTTTATTGTTTTAAATAATAAAAATAATAATAATATAAATTCTGTCGAGTGCATTAATTCTTTAATATATCAGGAATAATTCTAAAAAAGGAAATGCTGAAATCAATAAAAATAGTCTATGAATTAACTTTTCTGCAATTATAACGGAAGTTAATTAAAGAATTTTATATATTCTCAGTATTGTATTGTGAAAATAATATTAATAATTATATATATTAATTTTGTATTGTGTGGAATGTACGGTATATTTTAAAATAGATATTAAATTACATTTACAAATTGAGAATATTATTTCATTTTAAACGTAATATTAAAACACATTTTTTTGAACGCTGGTAGTAATATTCATAATTAATTATTTGTTAAAATTTGTTTTAAATGATGAAATTAACAAAAATTAAACAATATGAAATATATTTCATGAAATTAGAACGTATAGAAAATTTTCGTTTCCCAAACCCTAACCCAAAGTCGAAATATTGGACAATTGATCGAGATTTACAGAGTTCAAACCATAAGTGAATTTTACATTACTTAAAAAGTTTGAATAAGTCAACTGGAACTTCTTCACGTCGGAAACTTGATATGACTGGTGCAGAGGAAGGGTGGCACATAGAATGAGGAGTCCAATTTTTAACATAGGGAAACAACAAAATAAATATAATTATTATTATATTTCAGTAATTTATAATTCTTATTAACTCATTTTTGATTTGCTAAATCTGATTATGAATTTTGTTTGAATTCTTCGTGTAATAATATTATTAATGACGGTTCAATTACACCGTTTAGAAAAAATTTTAATCTAGTGATATTTTTATCTTAAAAGATCTTCGGAAAAAGAAGTGCTTAGATTTTAGAAAATAATAATTAATTTCAATCTTTAAGTTCGTTAATTACAATGAAATTTTGTAGATGTACGATTATTAAATATTCACTGGCAAAGCTATTTTACCTTTTGCTCATTAGTTTGTTGTGATTGCTGCTTCTTCATTGGTTTTATGATCATCTTTTTTTTAATGTTACAGTTACAGCAAAGAGTTGTTTAAAACAAAATTTTTACCTTTTCGAAAATTTAATCTAAAACATCTTCAATAATTACAATTTTTTCATTAAACAACTTTATTTAATTGGAATAACCAATTGGAATAAATTTATTTTCAATATATTATTTCATTTCACTTGAAAATTCACTGAGCACTGAGGTATATTTTGTGTTAATTTTAGCACATATTAGTGATATATACAAACAAACAAACAAACAAACACTGGATATTATGCATTTTGATTACTATTATTATTTATCTTTCTTGGAATTTCAAAATTTACGGAATAAATTTCAAACTAAAGAAATAGCTTTAAAATTAATTTTAATTGAGTTTTGTAATTGGTATACAACTCTAGAATTACTTCCTGGATAAATTTTCCAAAACTTTTGGAAAGGTATAAAAATTAAATAAAATATGAAATTAGAAAGAGAAATCGAAGAAAATTACTTTATTAATAACATGAAACTTTGAAATCTATTGAAAGCCATTATGCTAGTCTGACTTCTCTTTTCGCTCTCTCTTACTGAAGGTGACAACTAAGAAGATATAATTTAAGAAAACTATTATAAATGAAAATATTATTATAAAAATTTTGACAATTCTAAATTGTAATCTATTTTTTTATTGATTAATTCTTATTATTTATTTTACTGAACTATTAGTGAGAAATAAATATAAACCAAACCAAATATTCCCAAATTTTCGACACTGTCCTTTTCAAGTGATCAAATTCATTTAAAAAAAGGCAGTGCCGAAAATTCGTAAATATCAAAAACATCGATATATTACTGATTCATAGTCAAGCTTTTTAATAAATTCAAAGGATTTAAAAATAAAATTGTAAGGAATAATGAAAAAAATCAATTAAAAAATTAAAAGAAAGTAGAATTAAAACGAATTTATATGGAAAATAATAGAAAACTCTAGAAAATATGTGAAATCCATCATGGAGTCTAAAACAAAAAAGTAAATAAAAACAAAACATTTAGAAATTAAATAAAAATAATAAATAACTAAAAATTACAGTTAACAATGATGAAATTTAAATCAAAAAACAAAACAAATAATAAATCACAACAGTAGACTAGTTTCGAGCTTTTGGCTATCATAAGTATTCTGCAGGAAACGCGAAGACTTTTCTTCGTGCCAGATAAGTTTACTGATTCAGGTTTATTGCATACTTTCCCTGGTACACTGAAAATCTTATCACTTGCATTCATCGTTCGATAGTGATCAACTGAGACAATGTTCGAATATAAAACCTTAAATAATGAATAGAAATATACGCCCGGATTAGATACATTGCGGACACATGAGACAGCATTCCTTACTAACTACAGGAAATTGTTTCATTAACAAGCACACTTATTGTGGCAGAAAGAATTCATCTGGGGTATTAAATTTTCTTACAAATACATATTCGTTAAAAGATACTTACAATGCAATATTCATCACCTTTCAAGAAATAAATCCAGTAGACAATCGCATTCTGAATAGTTAGATCATGACTACGAGACTCAGTATAATAAGTTGAGTTCTATTTGTTTTCCTATCAATTAATGGTATTCTCCATGGTGACGAGCTCTCAAGAAGACACGCATCGCGTGACATTCCTATAAACAATCGGAGAAGCTTAATGTTGACATAGGCTCTGAGGATCCATTTTGAATAACAACGGAATGTGCTTACTTTTTGCAAGTGGCCAACCATTCAATACAGTACAAACGTTGGATAATGAACGAGTATTGAGTGGTAGTAAAGGATTGTATCTTGGATTATGCAGTAAACTACGCGGAAGTTACATATAACTCACAACTTTGATGAATTGGTATTAGAGTGGTCAAATTACTTTCAAAACTTTCAATAAAAATACAAATAATTTCAATTAAGGGTTTATTTATTATTTTTTTGCAGTTTATAAACTAAACCTATAAAAATACAAATGTGTCAAAAATCAGAGTAAAGATTTTCGAAAGTTTCTTAGTGTGTGACTGGATGCAGAAATTTGGACTTTTATGGAAGTTTAGTTAACCATGTCAACATCAATCATTATGACAGTGCGATTACTACTTTATTGAAAAGAAAAAAAATTGCAAATTCTATTTTTTTAATTGAATTAAACAATACAGAGCCCCACCAGGTTTTTACCTTTTGAGATTGCCTATGGCTGGAAAATAAATTTAATTTCAAAAGCAGAGTAAATTAAAAAACTAAAAAATAAAATTTTAAAATCAGTCGAAACTAATCTAGCGAAGGTTACCAACGCAATGAAAGAGAAAGATCAGAGCAAGAGGAAAATAATTTTCAATGTAGAAGAGAAATCATAAAACAGATGACTAGATGAAATATGCAGATACAAATCTATGACCTGTAACGAGGTGATAACATTATTATTATTTTAAAGCCAAGTAGAACTAAAATTTCCGAATACAAAAAATAAAAATTTAAAATGCTTTTATTCTTTGCAACATTTCTACATGTTGAAAATTCCGCTTGATAACATCTTTGTAGTATGTATTGGAATTGGAGTAGTCTTTGTCGTATTGTGGTTTGTTTGAGTGAAGATTCACAAAAGTGCAGCCTGGAACGCATTTTTGTGCATGTAACCCGAAGATGTTGAGGTAAATACAGATGTGAATAACTCTTAAGGTTGACAGGGAGTTTGGCCAAGAACATCCTATGTGACATGTTCTAGTGTCGGATGAAAATATTTTGTTAAAAAAACAAGTCAGAGGTGGAAAAGAGTTCGACTTGTAAGTTCAATGGGAGTATGTTTGTCGAGGGGGTTAGTTAACGCGGCGACATCTTTTGTCAAGGAGGATATCTGTTCTTGAAGCGAGAAGTCAGTTTATCAGCGATTTTTGCCAGGTGGAAAATATCGTCTGAATCAACAACGAGTAGTGAGGTTTGGACGTGATGTGGGAGCGCTGTTAAAAATAGTAGCATTGGATAGACGGGTATGAGCGTTTTCTAGTTCTCGTACGAGTTGGGATAAAAATTATGATGGTGCTTTGCCTGCGTATGGAGTGGGTTTTGATAGTTTCTCGATTGATGAAGTGTTTGTGGGTGAGTATTTCTTTTGTATCGCTGTTTTGATGGACTCGTTAAGGGTTTTCGGAGTCTAATGGGTCAGCAATTTGTGAATCTAACTCTGACATTAATTCGTCAGGCATCGCGTCTAACAAGATGTATTGTCTAGACTTGGGTTTGGCATTTGTGCACGACTCAAAAATGCGGAACCAAGATGATGGGGTGCCGTCTGAATCTAAGAATATTAATTTGGCGTGAGTGATTTTCGATGTTTGTTTTGGCACCACCTCTTGTCCTGAAAAAAAACGTGACTACTAGGGTCGACGATGGGAGCTCCGTTATTTAAAGTTAAAAACTCGTTTTCGTCTATTAAAAAATGTTTCGATAGATCTTTCATGAAGGTTTGGGTTACGCGGACTTGGAACAAGATGTTGTTGTGACGGACAGTAATGTTGCACGTTTTCTTATTAATTAAAGTTGGGTTTTTGGGTTTGGGAGATCGGTGGAAAAAAATTATAGCAACATAATAATTAAACATTTTTAATATATTATATATAAATTTAAAAAATGAAAATGTCTTAATCAAAGTCTTAAGAACTATTATATATGCAATTTTAACTGTTTTTAACGAAAGAAGAACATTTACCTTTGTTACTTCTGACACCAATTGTAGAGAAATACAACTAATTCGAATAAAGATTTTATTCAAAAATACATTGAGACAATAATTGATATATCTGCTCCAATAGTCAATTTGTACCAACGAAAGCACGGACACTTGATCTGGCAATTGTATGGAGATTGTTGAAGATCTTGACCATCATCAGAGAGATCATAGCTAATAAAACGACGAAGGCTTCAGTTTCTTGAATGTCTGGCATATTTACTTTATTGGTTCTGACGAGATTTGATGATTGGGAAGTGGAATGTTTCATTAATTGTTTTTTATTTTAATTTTGATTTTAATTTAATTAATTTAATAATAAATTTTAAGTTCAATTATTAAATTGATAAAAGTGGGAGTCAGAGGCACTATATAAATGAATTTATATAAATGAATTTTAAAAGATATAAAAGGAAATAAAACAAACAGATTGTGTAAAATATGAAACAATTCGACACTTGTCTGTTTATATTGGAGTTGTAAAATATATCACTTCTAAATTCAATTTGCTAATCTAAATTTGGAACCAAAGTACAACTGTGAATTACATCGAGCACTACAAATTGAGTTAATTGCACTCTGCTGTATTTTCTATCAAACTATAAAATATGCCACAAGAGTTTGAAATACAAATTGTCTACTTATAGCAAATTCAATTTGAAAATGGTGTAACTTTATTTTAAATCTCATCTGTGAGGTGACGACGTTGAATAAGCAAAGTAAATAGACTGACTTGTATAAATAAATGCATGCCCTTAATGTAAAAAAACTTTGTGTATTAATGTAAATTGAACGGGCTTAAGAAAGGCTAAAGATTAAGACATCGGTGATAAAATGGACCATAAAAAGAATGAGATTAGAAAAGATTGATATATGCCCCAGAAAAAAGACAATAAAACATATGATTATTTTTGAAGTAAAAAATGCTTACTATTCTTTTGTGTAATTTCTTCGGCGAAAATTTCGGATGAAGCATTTTCGTCATGACTTCGGAAGCGCATAAGTCTTGTTACCGGCTCTCGGGTGTTTGTCACTATGTGATTAGCAACAAATTTGTTGATATTATTTCCTTCGGCAACACCCTTCAAAATTTTCGACTCATTAAAGTCATGGGGCACCTTAAATTATGATAGTAAATTTAATAATGACAAAATTTTTTACTCTCAAACAATATGTGATTTGATAGGAATTTGCAAATGCCAGATTTGCATTTGCATAATCTTCAAATCTATTATACATTTCTCCTAAAACTCTACACGATCTGGCGTATTCGTTCCAATCGCAAGATCTTTCATTAATTTCAACGAATTTCACCATGTACCGGATGGCTTCCAACCTATTATTCTGTCTAAATAGAAGGAGAAATGTAATGTTTATAGGTGAGTTTTACCAAATGTACTTTTCATAGCATCTAGAGATAGCTTCACTGGCCAGTCCTAATCTGTACTGGTCATTTATATTATGGGTAACTTCAAAAAGAGCACGATAGTACTAAAAGGCACTAAATTTATTCTAAAAATATAAATTATTTACTGCAATGGCCATGTCAAGATTATTCAACTTCTCGAAAACAATTCCCAACTCTAGGCAACACATCGCTTCGACAGTTTTTAAATCAGCTAGGTAAAATTTGAATTTTTTAAATAATTTTAATAATTATTTTTGAAAATATTAATGTATGTCTTTCTTATTAAGTCAATTTAGATTTTGGGGACTTGTTCGGGTAATGGAGATGATAATTACAAGTTGTAAATGGTCAAGAACCAATTACTGGACTGGAATATATTTATCTATTCCAAGTTTCAAAAAAGACTATTTAAAGTGAAAAGAAAATACTTTACAAGTGAAATTATCAAACTGAATATGTATAATATATAAAACTATTGTTAAAATTTAATCAAATTTAAACCAATGAAAACGCAGAAAAGGTAAACCAGCTAGAATTTGAACATTGAAACTAAATTCTGACAGGTTGAAAAGGATTATCCCATAATCGAGAATTTTTTCACTTAACTAATATTTTACAGCAAAGGCTTATCTTGTAATTTACTTGTTTAACACGTAATTTTTGTTGCTACTAAGAAACCATAAATTAGCAGTTCCGAGTGTCAAATACAAAGTTTCAAGATTGGGCAATTGATTACATGGCTCAAATTATAATTGAAAATTAAATTACCTAAAAAGTTTGAATAAGTCAACTGGAACTTCTACGATTTGGAAACTTCATAAAACTGGTGCAGAAGAAGGGTGACACTTAGAATAGCATAGGAAGGCGCACAAATTCCCCCGGTAATTTTAACCTCTTAAGTGACTATGACGGATATATACGTCATCAACATATACATATACAATATATCATAAATATTACTTTTGTTAACATATTATTTTAATAAATATCATACAATAAGATATTATTTTATTTTTTGTAACACTATGCCCAAGACTTCCTAGCGGATAACAAAACTCGCCGCTGAGGAGCGCATTTCGTTTGACGAAATAAACGACTTAAGAAGTTAATGTATTTCAATTTATAAACAAAGCAATTTTTAAATTTAATAAAATTTAGAACTTTTGGTTATCATTGAAACCTAAACCTTTTTATGGGTTTTGAGTATTGTAAAACAATATAATATTCATCAAATAAAAACCTTCTCTACTGATTTCATGAGCCTGCTTCAGATATGTAAGCATTTGTGTAGGTTTTGTATGAGATACTTCACAGGCAAGATGAAGGTAAACTTGGGACAAATGTTCACTGCATACTTTCATAATTGGTACTCCATTTGAATCTTTCCAATTTTGAGCATAGGCCATCGAGAAGACTCTAGACAGATGTTCCGCTGCCAAAATATAATTATCTGAATTTTAAAGACATTTCACCATTATTTCAAAGAAAATAAATTTCCTACAGTTCCTTTCGGCATTTATTCCTGCTGTAAGATTTGCTAATGCTTTCATATATCCATGATCCAATGACACCTTTGTACTGCACTCAAGTTCCGTATCGACAAACTGTTGAACAATCCAAGCATCTTCTTCGAATTCGCCAAATGTTGTAATCAAGAAACCAGTTGCAATCAACAAAGTTGGATAATCTTCTAGCCTTAAAGCATCTTCTATCATACACAAGTATTCCTTGATTTGGTCTAATTTCGGATGGTCTCTAATGGATTGTAAATTCCATCGAGTTGAATCAGGTCCTTCAACTTGTCGTTTTCTTTCTCGTTCGAGATTAATATTAAAAAGGGTTGAAAAAGACCTATGATATCCTTTTAATAACATCTCTCTCAGAATTATTTCAAATTTCGGTTGACGATATCTAGAAACAAATAAGAATTAAAATAATAAACTTATTAGTAAAACTTAGAAATTTCCCAAGTGGTTAAAGGTCCACCACCCGGACAATTTACTTTCAATTTTTGTATTCTTCTCTGAACTGCTTTATAAGGATCGCATGGATATTTTTCGACAGTAATTTTCCCTTTTATGTCACTTTCTAGACTACTGTTGTTTATTTCCGGCAACTTAAGTCTTGATTTCAAAGACCTTTTCGTTTTCGATTGGTGATATTTGATATTCATAGAACCTTGGAGTTTTTCATCGAATACGTAAATCAATTTTATTTTTTTATAATTAATAAATATTGTTTAATTAGATTTGTAATAAAAATTAATTCTACTTATTATTTTGGATGAAATTAAATTTACCCGTCGTTTCAGGACAAGTAAAAGTAAAACTTGTAAAAAATATATTTTTTATTCAAATATATCGCAAAAACAATGAAAAGTTTGAGACATGCAAACCGAAAAAAATAATAAAATTAAATAAAATCGAAGTAGAAAAAATTTTTTTTTATTAAACTTTATTTCGTTAAATTACTTGGCTAACTATTAGTTGATTCCAAAGTTTTTTTAATATATTTCTTAAGTTTGATTCTTCTTTTTGCTATAAAATAAAGTACCGCAACTATGTTCCATACCGCTCTGTATGCAAAAGAAAATTTCATATTAAAAATTGATGTCAATCATTTGATTCAGACATTGACAATGTTGTAAAAGATTCTGATGATAGCAGTATGATGAGTTTCTTTCTGAACTTTTCTTGCAAACTTATAATAATTAAAAGTGAGCTATATGTTAGGTAATAATATTTTTCAAGAAATGTTTAAATTAAATATTTAAAAACGTAAAAATTAATATTTTTCGGATGGACAAAAATGGTAACCGGTGTCAAATAAAAATATGAAGACGTAGAAAATAATTTCAAATTTATGAGTTTCCTAAAAGGGGCAAAAACCAAAAAACAGACTAGTTAGTTAATTAATTAATCTCATTAAATATTCAAGAAAAATCTTTAAGTCGCTTGAGTCTCGGGGAACGACAGTCTAAGCAAAATTCTATTAACTAATTTCGAAGTTCAGTATTATATTTTAGTAGGTAGTTAGTGGCTTACTGCCGCAAACCCCCCCCCCTCCCCCCCTGCGGCAAGATTTTTTTTGCGGCAACTTTTTTATTACGCAATTTTTCAGACTATAGTGAGGGGGTCTCGATGGTCCTGGGATTTTCAATACCAAAAAATTTTTTCAATACAAAAACGATGGTCCTGGGATTTTCAATACAAAAACGATGGTCCTGGGATTTTCAATACAAAAAAAATTTTTTCAATACAAAAATCCGACTACCACTAAAAAAGCATGGAATTTTCAGACTATAGTGAGGGGGTCTCGATGGTCCTGGGATTTTCAATACAAAAAAATTTTTTCAATACAAAAACGATGGTCCTGGGATTTTCAATACAAAAAAAATTTTTTCAATACAAAAACGATGGTCCTGGGATTTTCAATACAAAAATATTTTTTCAATACAAAAATCCGACTACCACTAAAAAAGCATGGAATTTTCAGACTATAGTGAGAGGGTCTCGATGGTCCTGGGATTTTCAATACAAAAAAAATTTTTTTCAATAGAAAAAGGCGGTCTCAATAAAAAAGCCAAGGATTTTTCACACTATAGTGAGGGGGTCTCGATGGTCCTGGGATTTTCAATACAAAAATCCGGCTATCAATAAAAAAGCATGGAATTTTCAGACTATAGTGAGAGGGTCTCGATGGTCCTGGGATTTTCAATACAAAAAAAATTTTTTTCAATAGAAAAAGGCGGTCTCAATAAAAAAGCCAAGGATTTTTCACACTATAGTGAGGGGGTCTCGATGGTCCTGGGATTTTCAATACAAAAATCCGGCTATCAATAAAAAAGCATGGAATTTTCACACTATAGTGAGGGGGTCTCGATGGTCCTGGGATTTTCAATACAAAAATCCGACTACCACTAAAAAAGCCAAGGATTATTCTCACTATAGTGAAGGGGTCTCGATGGTCCTGGGATTTTCAATACAAAAAAATTTTTCAATACAAAAATCCGACTACCACTAAAAAAGCCAAGGATTATTCAGACTATAGTGAGAGGGTCTCGATGGTCCTGGGATTTTCAATACAAAAATCCGACTACCACAAAAAAGCATGGATTATTCACACTATAGTGAGGGGGTCTCGATGGTCTTGGGATTTTCAATACAAAAATCCGACTACCACTAAAAAAGCATGGAATTTTCAGACTATAGTGAGGTGGGTCTCCTTGGTCCTGAGAACTTCAATAAAAAAAGGTGGTCTACACTAAAAAACGTGGTAAATTTTTTCAATTACAGTATATTATGGTTCTAAAAAATTAAATTAAAGTAAATAATGGTTCTAAAAATTAAATTAAAGTAAATTATGGTCCAAATTTTTCAATTAAAGTAAATTATGGTCCTAAAAAATTAAATTACAGTAAATTATGGTCAAAATTTTTCAATTACATTAAATTATTGTCCTAAAAAATTAAATTACAGTAAATTATGGTCCAAATTTTTCTATTACAGTAAATTATGGTCAAAATTTTTGAATTACAGTAAATAATGGTCCAAATTTTTCAATTACATTAAATTATGGTCCTAAAAAATTAAATTAAAGTAAATTTTGGTTCTAAAAATTAAATTAAAGTAAATTATGGTTCTAAAAAATTAAATTACAGTAAATAACATAAACTGAAAGAACCAATCAAACTGTCTAATTTGCCTTTGAGAGAATTAATCCAAAATGAGATTGAAGTCGGCTTGCGATCAATGGCGAATCGGATTCACACTGAAATAATGTCCCAAATTGTTAATCAGCTGACCATTTCTGAAAGTAATGTCATTGACAATTTGATGCGATTCCGTGAAATTGATGAGGAACTCATTAGAGTTACTAATGCTTTGAAAGAAAAATGTAAACAATTACATTGTATGTGATTCGAATATTATTTTTATGTACTTATCTTATTTTGGATTGGCTCAAATTTTGGTTGGATGAAAATTTATTTAATGCCAATTTTAAATAGTGAAATATTTTCATATAAAATATAAAGTTGTTCTTCATTCGTTATTCATATAATAAATTCTATGCTTTGTCGGTACATATTTGTAACAATTTAAAAATAAAATGCGACAAATATCGGGCTATGGCAGCAGGAAATAAAACGCCTTTAAAAGCAGCACGGAGCAATATAAAATACAGTTTTAAAAATAAAATTTACATCTTTACAAAATAATTTCCTGTTTTTTAAGAAACAATCCATTTTGTATGCTATTTAATTGTAATAATAAAAACTTATTTTCGTGTTCCAATGAGTTTCTTTTTCTCGTGTTACAACTACCGTATCGCTGTGTATGAATCCTTTATGAAGGGTTCTACTGTCGGTTTCGCTCCCTGGCTTCGATATCACTCTTTGCAATAGGTTCGCCAGTGGTCAAAGTTTAAAGACTACTTTGCAGTCATAGTAGTCTAACCATAAAGGATGTTGAAAGAGAACTCACGCCATTTCTAATTTTATTCTGCTATATGCAGAGAAGTGTGTACTCGACTTGATGCATGCAAATATACACAATAATGGCACACAATCAAATTAATGTGACACAATTTTAAATTATAAAATAAATCAAATTTTTTTGTATCGACCGATCTGGGCCTGCAAATCTTTGATGATGGAATTTTTATCTGAACAAGAGAAGCAGGGTCGTAGCATAGGTTTGTATTCGGCAGCATGTCGGATGGCTATAAAGAAGAGACTATAATAAACAGAATATACGATATTTACAAAGTCATCAGTTGGACGCAACTATTCATTTACTGTTTCGGATATTCGACAAGAAAAGAAAACAGGTTAGGCGGGTAGGGAAAATTCCCCCCCAGACGATCGATCATTATTCCTTTGTGTATTATTTACTTATCTAAAATATCAACTAGTAATATATAATATTGTCTTGACGAATGCAATAAATGACCATTAAGCATGAAAATTTCGTAATTGAGCAAAATTATTAGCCTCTAAATTTCCCTTAAAAACACTAAAGCACATTTAAGATCAAAACAATATGTAGGTCAGTATATTTCCCCAAAACTTCCCCTTTTCCCATTTGATGATCTTCGCACATAAGGGTTTAATGAATTGCATATTTAAATCCGTTTAAGTTTGATTATTATTTGTAATACTTAATTTAAAATTTCTAAAATTTGGACTTTAAAGAGTTTTAATCGCACACCATAATCGTCCGTTGATTGCTCAAATTATCTCGATTTGCGAAAAAGTTTTTATCCAAAAATCTGAGAACTACAGGCTTGGGTGAAGTGTCTCATGGCAATTATTATCTGACGTGTTCACCTGCTACTATGCACAAAAATGAAAAATATGCCGGGTGTGTCATATGGTGAGATTCCCTACTGATAATAGTTACTCGTGATGCATTATCTGTAACGTATACTCACATATGGATGTCACTACTAGCATTTGCAACGTGTGTATTCACGTGTTTCTATTTGATGGAATTTCAATTACTCTAACATATTGAGTTGGAAAAATTTTCAGATGTCACATTACATTATGTTAGTTCACATCCAACTTGAAAATTGGAATTGGTCGCTATAACCTACAATTTCTCCGGTGTTGGATATATTAAGCTATGGAGGATTTTTCCTAAACTGTCTAGAAGATTCTATTGATTTTATTTCAGCGATGTCTATTCTTAATGAGTCGAATGGATGATTTTTTACTTAGGTAGTTCAAAATAGTTAATGAATTTATCTAAATAAAATATTTTTACATGCGGACTTGTTATTCAATTTTTTCATTAATGATATTATTATATTCTATTGTATGATTGTCGTGACATAAGAGTGAAAATTCTGAATCGGATTTATTCTCAGAAATTAAAACTAGAGCCTCAATTTTAAGACTTTTTAGAGAATTAATTTGGAGATGAGTATTAATCGAGCTATTAACGCAAAAAGTAGAGATTCAGATTTATAGAAGGTGATAACAAGAGCTTATCGAAGCATGATACTTATGGTTTGTAGAGTCATTATGGGTATAACGATCGTAACTCCCTCAATCACTGTGAATCATGAACATTACTTTTCTTTCGATATAGAATTTATTATACATCTTGTCTTCTACTGTTCTAAATAAATTTAGGTGACCTTCAGTGACGGACCCGTGAGGAAGCCCCCACATTACGGCCCGAATCAACTGCGTGATTGAAAGGTTTCATGTCCACCGGCTGAGCACCCGAGGGCCCCTCACACCATGACATGAAACGTCTCAACTCCACGTTCCTCATAAAAATAAAAGTCATAAAATATTGTGTAATGAATCAAAATCATAAAAATTTCTAAATATCTCGTTTATTGTTATAAATCACATTTGAACATTTAAATTATTAGCATCATTAAAATTATTAAAAAGGATCAAATGAAGAGAAAGTTAGCATAACAAAATGAAATTTTAATTATCTCAAATATCCATGATTACTTTAAATACATAAATCAAAATACCTCCTTACTATGGTTTATCGATATGAGGGCTGAGTCAAAATGAATTTGTTACACCTTTTGAAATAGACTGCGTTGGTTCTTAATACTGATGGTTCCTCGAATAATTCCGGTTGTCGGTATGTCGCTATTGGTTTCTGGATCTATAAACTATAAAATTTTTGAGTTAACAGTCATGATTTTTTTGTAATTCGCTTACCTATAAAATTCTTGAGTTAACAGTGATTCTAATGATTTTGGTGCTTACTTATATACTGATTTTTCGTGTGTGCGGACCAATCAGAATTGAGTACCGCTTAGTTTTTCTAATTTAATTTACTTTTTCCTGTTTTTTGGTTATTTTTTCTTATTTTCCTTATTTTTATTATATTTTTTATTTGTTTCTTTAATTTCCTCATTATCTACTGCATTTTACGTCATTTTATTCGTTATTTTATTTTTCTTATCTTAATTTTCTCATTTTTATTCTTTGTTTTAATTCTTATATCTTAATTTATTATTTCTTTTGTATCTTAATTCCAGTTTATTTTTAAATTTTTTGTTTTATTTTATTTTATTTAACATCTTGCTTGTCCTAATTTCCTAGCTATGCTTTCGACTCAGCCCAACACTATTTTGTTTTATTTAATAGGGTTAATATATATTTTCATGATGTAATCTTAACTCAACTTACGGATATGTCTGTACAGATATGTCTGACACAATTTCGATCAGGGTATTTATTTAACCCTTTGAGGACCGGCCGCCACTATAGTGGCAAACTAGTTCTAAAAATATCAAATGTGGTTTTTCTTATATAAAATTAAAAAAGAAAATTTTTGAATGAATGAATGAATGAATGAAATAAACCTATGTGAATATTGAACAATATTTTATAAAAAATATTTTATAAAATATTTATATTCATGTAAATAAATTTTATTTTAAAAATTTTAAAAATTATAAAATTAATTTTTTTTTCCAGTTTTTAATGAAATAAATAAAATATTTATAAAAAAAATAAAATTTAAAAATTTAAATAAATTTTAAAAAAGCCGGTCCTCAGAGGGTTAAATTTTGGCAAAAATCTGTTTTTGCTCAAAATATCATATTTAAAATATTTGCATTATTTAACTTAATCAGATACCGTAACTTTTCATAATATATATCGTCTTAATAAAGCAAACCATGAACGTCCCCATTTCTGGAAAAATATTTATCCTGCCTAAGCATGGAATTACAATAGACATTTAATAAGTAAACAATTTAATTTTACTAATTTTTTTACTGTAATTTTAATGTAATTTTAATGTAACCACTGAAACCCACACATTTCTCAAATTTTCAAAATAAAATTTGCAAATTTTCGATTTATTAGGGAATTTTATTTTTGAATGTTAAAACTTAAACTATTCAAGTAAATCAAAAATTCATTTTAATTATTTTTAAAGAAATAATATAATTTGTATGAGATTGAATAACCTTTTTTTGTTTGAATAATAATTCTTAAAATACTTCAGTTATTTAAATCGTTTCGATCTTTATACTTTATAAATGTAAGTTTGTAAATTTACATAATTTCGGCAAAAAATATTAAATTTTATTTAGGTTAAATGAAGAAAAAATTGACAATTTAATAATCTCTGACGGTAATGTTTCTAGAATAGATATATTAGATAAAAAGTCAACATATAATCATAAATTAAAATCGATTGATTTTGACGTTGAAATAATAACATCAGTAGATTATCAAGGAGATACAATTGCTATTTACGAAAAGAAAAATAGACAATTTAAATTATATACGACTGAATTAACTTTTAAATCATCTTTTGATGGAAAGTTCGATCTAAATTGCTTAAATATATATCAAGATCGTTGGATTTGTGCTGGTGATAATTGGGGGAAAATCCACATCTTTGATGCACATAAAAATTCGTACGTAAAGTCCTTAAGTACTTCTAGTAATGAATCAATTATTGAAATTGTAATTTCTTCGGACCATAACCATATTTTTGCTTGTTACGAAAATGGTCAGATTTCAACTGTTGACTCAAAATCTGAGAAAATTCGTTTGTTTTCATGGATTGACGAATCTATAAGTTGTTGTACTTTAAATCCTTGGAAAAATGAACATCTTTTAATGGGATCCGTTGATGGAATAATTGGATTATACGATATAGAGATTGAGAAAAGAATAAATAAATCTCATGTTCACAATAAAAGGGTCAATTGTGTTTCATATTCATACTATAATGACAGTCTAATGTTATCGGGTAGTGATAATAATCAAGTTGCTTTGTCGAGTCGTGACGAAAAACCGATTAGAATTCATAAAACTAATAGTCCAATTACATCTTGTTCAATGAGTGATGGAGTGCTGTATGGATTTGGAGAAGCGAATGGCAGTGTTTCAGTTTTCGATATTAGAAATTCTAGAGAACCGGTTTATACTCAGAAAACTTACAACTCAATCGATTATGTTCAATTTTGCTTTGAACCGTTCCGAAATAAAACCGAAGATCTTTTCGATTGTTTCAATTCATCAGAAATTATAATGAATAACGAAGACGACGATTCGCTCGCTTCGTGTTTTTCACTAAGTGCGCATTCTAAATCCAGTCAAAACGCCAATTTCAGTTTGGATTTTTTGAATTCTCCCGATAATTCCTTTTCCGATTTTCATTCCCCTAATAAAGATTCTGTAATGAAATCTTTCGATACTCCGATCGCTTCAAAGAAAAAATTTGATGGTCTTGTTACAAAACAAAATCAATTCGCACATAAACCGAAAGAACCAATCAAACTGTCTAATTTGCCTTTGAGAGAATTAATCCAAAATGAGATTGAAATCGGCTTGCGATCAATGGCGAATCGGATTCACACTGAAATAATGTCCCAAATTGTTAATCAGCTGACCATTTCTGAAAGTAATGTCATTGACAATTTGATGCGATTCCGTGAAATTGATGAGGAACTCATTAGAGTTAATAATGCTTTGAAAGAAAAATGTAAACAATTACATTGTATGTGATTCGAATATTATTTTTATGTACTTATCTTATTTTGGATTGGCTCAAATTTTGATTGGATGAAAATTTATTTAATGCCAATTTTAAATAGTGAAATATTTTCATATAAAATATAAAGTTGTTCTTCATTCGTTATTCATATAATAAACTCTATGCTTTGTCGGTACATACTTGTTATTCAATTTTATTGAGAATTATTGATTAGATCTGTTTTTTTAATGTTTGAATAAGTACTTTAATACCTTTATAATTTAAATGTTTTGATTTACACTAAATAATTTCTAAATCAATTACCCTTTTCAATCAAAATAGGTTAATATTCAAATATAAGTCTTAGAAAATATAAATTTCAAATTCTCAAATAATGTAAATAAGAAATTAATCTATTATCAGTTATATACTTTTAAACTTATTGATGGAATAAAACATTAGAAATAGAAAGTTTTTGTTGTATAAGTCCTTTAATATTGTAATAATAGCTATTTATTAATAAATTTATTATTTTACGTTAAATATTTCAAAAACAATTATCATATTATTAATTATATTACCCTTTTTTATTCAAAATAAGATAACTATTCAAATAGATGATTTTTTTTATAAAATACAATTAAAATTAAATACTTTACACTAAATTTAAAAATATAAATTTTATAAGTAAATGTAAATAAGAAATTAGTGTATTAGCAATTATAGACTTTTTAAACTTATTGATTAGGCAATAGATATTAAAAGTTACTTTTTTTTTCAAAAAGTTGTTTAATATTGTATTCTATTTATTATTTAATTTACTATTTTACACTAAAAAATTTCAATTTAGAAAACAATCATCATAATATTAAATATGAAACTTCAATCAAAATAAGCTGCTACTCAAATATATGTCTTATAAAATACAATCAAAATTAAATACTTCACTAAATTTTAAGTAAAGTTTTTTAAATTCTCTGCTAAATGTTAACAAGATATTAATTTATTAATCATTATATACTTTTTATACTTATTATCGGAATTAAACAATTGAATGATATTCAAAATATGTACAAATTAAATATAAAATTAAAATTAAATTACATACTTTAAAAATGTTGGTAAAATACCATTCACAGCTTGTTATGTAATAAAATAGTCGCGGCTTATTATGCAATAAACTAGTTTAAATTACATATCCTTCTCACTTATTTTCCCCGATTCTCTATTTTCCACTAA
Source organism: Schmidtea polychroa (assembly GCA_959609185.1). Taxonomy (NCBI): domain Eukaryota; kingdom Metazoa; phylum Platyhelminthes; order Tricladida; family Dugesiidae; genus Schmidtea; species Schmidtea polychroa. Next base: position 14,146 of record CAUHTR010001851.1, on the reverse strand, counting down.
TTATTATCACTTATATCCCCCGGATTTTCCACTATTTAATCACTAATATCCCCCCAATTTTCCATTAATTATTCACCTATAACCCTCACCCCCGATATTTAATCAATTATATCCCCCCGATTTTGATTAATTATTTCCCACAAATATTTCTTTTAAGATTTTTTTTATTAAATTTATGAATTTTATGAAATAATTTTAAATAAATTCAATTAATATATTTCCATTCTTATCAACCTTCTTCTTATCTATGCCCATTCAATGATCCATTAATGAATTATTCTACCAATTATTTTCACCCATTTGAATTTATCATCGAGTAATGAATAATTTCCTCACTTTAATGAAGATTCTTACCACCTTCATTGCTAATTTTATCAAAGTTTAAAGAATATTTCTCTTTTCATTTTACATTGCTTACCATCAAGCGACAAGAAGAGCCCTATAAAGGAACTAAAAACTCAGACAAATCACCATAATGATCGAAGCCAAAAAGTAAGTGAAAAATTAAAGCAAAAGGTTAAGAAGCGATAGAAAACTTTATTAAAGTTCAACCAGATTCGTTTTACTGCTTGAAGCGGATTTTCATTATGTCAAGCAAATATCGATTGTATCGGTGAAAATTTGAATAAATATAATGAAAAAGTGATTATTCTGATCGAGAAGACGTTGATTTAGATTTATAGCTCTATTCTGTCAACAATAATTACAACTCAACATAATGTTACACTATTTGGCCTTAGTAATAATCATATAATAAAATATATAATCATATAATGATTATAATAAACTATATTGAAACAAAAATGGATTTTTTCACTCCTACAATATTTTAAGATAAAAAACATCAAATACTTCATTCTATCAACCAAAGGCCGTGTTTATTGGTAAAAATGGAAATAGTTATAATTTATGGCAATAATAAAAAGTTATTGTGTTTAGTTTTTATTCTGATCTTATTCTCTTTAATCTATCGAGCAAGAATATCAACTCAACAACTGTAAATGTAGCACAATTATCAATGAAGTATTTAATATCTATAACTACAATTACATGATTTATTATTTTCCTTCAATAACTTTTGTAATCCAGACTATCTTATTAGTTTAACTACTTTGCCAGTTGTACTTCCACCGATTCAACTCTTAGTGTATTATAATCAAGATTTTGGCAATCCATTTCAAACTCAAAAGCTTGACTTGAAACTCTAATCTTCTTATCTAACTTAATCTTGTTGAGTGTTTCATTGAGATGCCTGACTTAACTTTTTTAAGTGTACTATCGTGATGCGAGAGCATATCTGAAGTTGGATATTTTGGAGAGTTAAGGCGTTCTACCCTCCACAATGCTTAGGTTCACATTTATATAGAAAGTCTATCGGATTAACGGCATATGACAGATCAACTGTCCGCAATCCTAATCGTCAAAATATGTTAATATTTTAATGACTTTGGAATTTTGTCTGTGTTCCAAAAGATTTTCACTATTTTCTGTGTGGAAGGTAGTGTGTGTATGGATTGTATGGATTGACGAATTGATACATTAAAAAATCCAAATTATTATGATTCGTTTTGTTCATTGATTCAAATTTCATCAACTCTAACTATGATTTTTGCTATTTATTTTTTATTTAATTTCTCAATGTTTACTTTTTATTTACTTTTTTGATTTTGACCCAATGATGGATTTCACATATTTTCTAGAATTTTCTATTATTTTCCTTTTAAATTCGTTTAAATTTTACTATCTTTAATTTTTTAATTAATTTTTTAATTAATTTTTTCAATTATTTTTACAATTATATTAATTCGAATTCAGGTTTTTGTAGTCATCGCCTTGTACTTGAATTTGTGTTAATCGTGTTTTTTTCTTTTTGCTCTATTTTGGTTTTCTATTGCTGGGGTGCTACTCGGTTGACTCCAACTATTTTAACTCCTCGTCTAAGAGATGATTGTCCATTCCGTATACGTTAGCCATTACGTCGCCAACTCCGAGTAGAACCCTGCACAATCTACATTCCAACATAGCACCCGTGAATTGCTTCACGTTGGAAATGTACTATGCCGGCGAGACGCCAGTAAGCAGGTGAGCCCTTACCTTAGGACTACTCCCTACTGAGGCCTCGACTTCCTCCTCTCGACTGCCGATAGAACGACTTACGTCTATTCATATTATCAAACCTTTCACTATATTTACGATAGATACAAATTGGTTAATACCCCATCGAATCTCAAAAAGTTTTCGTATATATTTATGAAAATTTACACCGAACTCCTCACAAAGGGAAAATATATCAGAACGAAAAAATGATTTATTTCAAGATTATGACACAAAACACGGACAATTTACACTCAACAGATATACCTTGATGAGAAAAAGAAAGGGAAAGAAAACATTGATAGTATATAACCATAAAGGATGTTGAAAGAGAACTCACGCCATTTCTAATTTTATTCTGCTATATGCAGAGAAGTGTGTACTCGACTTGATGCATGCAAATATACACAATAATGGCACACAATCAAATTAATGTGACACAATTTTAAATTATAAAATAAAACAAATTTTTTAATTAAATGAAATCTAAGTAAGAATAATTAATTAATTTAAAATTATTTTATTTAAGTAATTTGGGACTTAATATGTCTTCTATCGGTATAACAAGAACCCGTTTGAATGCTTGACAATTATAGTGCACTGAGATGCGCTCACTTGTCGTGAGTATTCCATCATTTGACATAAAAAATGTTGTTCACTTAATGGATGGTAAATCGTATTGTATCTTGAGTTTTTCTGCAAACTGCACTGACGGGTAATATATTGATTACTTACCTTGAACCATATATTGATTATCTTGATTACCTTTAACCACCATAATTATTTGAAAATAAAATCAAATTATTTAGCAACAAAATCTCCGAGCTTTGTAGGCGAAATATAATTATGTCAAACAACAAATAATTAAATTTATCAAGGACTTTACGGCTCCTCAGGATCCCAGAATTCAATTTATTATCGAGCGACAAGAAGATCCCTACAAAGGAACTAAAAACTCAGCCAAATCACCATAATGATCGAAGCCAAAAAGTAAGTGAAAAATTAAAGCAAAAGGTTAAGAAGCGATAGAAAACCTTATTAAAGTTCAACCAGATTCGTTTTACTGCTTGAAGCGGATTTTCATTATGTCAAGCAAATATCGATTGTATCGGTGAAAATTTGAATAAATATAATGAAAAAGTGATTATTCTGATCGAGAAGACGTTGATTTAGATTTTTAGCTTTATTCTGTCAACAATAATTACAACCTAACATAATGTTAGACTATTTGTCCTTAGTATTAATCATATAATAAAATATATAATCATATAATGATTATAATAAACTATATTGAAACAAAAATGGATTTTTTCACTCCTACAATATTTTAAGAATTAAAACATCAAATACTTTATTCTATCAACCAAAGGCCGTGTTTATTGGTAAAAATGGAAATAGTTATAATTTATGGTAATAATAAAAAGTTTGCTTCTCGTTCGGATTTTTGAGTGTTAAAAAGCTATTGATTTTGACTGTTCAATGTGGCCTCATATACCTATATGGTTATTGGGTTAATATAGAATGCAATAATATAATATATTATAAAAATAATTATTATTTATTTATTAATTTAAATTATTTATAACAATAATTAACTTAAATGAATAAAATATAACTGAAAATAAATTGAGCGTTCCAGAATCACAAATAAACAGATAATGTTGATTGTATATATATAATTGTATATGTTATAAATGTTATATAATGTTTCATTATTTTCTTTCCATTTACGATTTTATGTGTTCAGTTATGTGTATTCATAATTAATACAACTCTTTTAAAAATAATAGTATTACACGCACAAAATACCTAAATACTGATATTGTACTCTATATTACCTAGAAGTTCTAGAATTTTGTGTTTTATATTCATTAAAATCTTTAAATTTGTTGGAAAACAGAAAATTTAAAAATTTATTTTATGGTTGGTCGCAGGTAAGCAAAAGTTTACCCTCTCGTGTCGCCACCGACGCACCNTAATTTCAACCAAATATCAACATACCATCGCATTCATACTTGAATTTCAATTTTATTAAAAATTATTTTATTTTAAAATTTCAATTATCATTTCAATTTTAATATCTTAAAATAATTTAAGTTTCAATTAAAACTTTACAAATTTTAATCATGAACTAATTTAATTTAGTATTTTAATTTTAACTCCTCACATCCCCCTTTTTTAAAATGTTTGATCTTCTCAACATTTCTGACTACCATCTTCCCATTTTGATCTTTAAGTAAGTAGCTCCGTTCATGTATTTTCTTTATCACTTTGTACGGCCCTTCCCACCTTGCATCGTCTTTATTTCGAATTTCTTGTTTGATCAAGACCACATCTTCCATTTCAAAATCTCTCACTGTTTTGCTTATTTTTGGTTTTAGTGTTTTATCCTCTATTCTCTTTTCCATATCTTCTCTATTTATTTCTTTATTCGAGTACCATTTCATTCTGTCGATTTTCCTCCCAAATATAATCTCTGCTGGGCTTACTCCCGATGTTTTTTGAACTGTTGCATTTAACGTATATTCTATTTCTGGCACTATATCAGCCCAGTTTTTCCTTCCTCCTTCATTCAATGACGCGTTAATATACTCTCTGATTGTTCTGAATTGTCTTTCAATAATACCATTCGTGTTATGGTGATATGGGCTTGAGAAAATTAATTCAATGCCAGCTGCCTTTGCTAGTTCTTTTATACTTCTTGCTTCAAAGTTCTTCCCACAATCTACATGAAGTTCTTTTGGAGCTCCAAACTTTAATATCCATTTATTTAATAACGTCTCACTAATTGTTTTTTCGTCTTGCTTGTTTATGGCCGTTAATGAGATGTATTTACTATAGTGGTCAATGATTCCGCAAATATATTTCTTTTTGTTGAACGTTTCTTTCAATGGCCCACATATATCCATATATATCTTCTCGAATGGTTCTGTACTCTTTATTGTTTGAGTTTCCTCCTTTGTCTTGGTTGTTATCGTTTTCATTTTCTGACATCTTTCGCAGTTCTCAATTACCTTTTTTACTTCCGTTGCTAAATTTTCCATGTCGCAGTTATTCTGGATATATTTTGTTACTTTCTGTGCACCTGCATGGCACAGCAATACGTGTACTTCTTTTATCATCCTCTGTCTATTATCTGACGGTATCCATATTTTACCTTGCTTAGTTAGTACCGTGTTGTTTTCCATTATGAACTTACAATCTTTATTTTCTAACTTATTCTTTATTTCTTGGACCTCCATATTGTCATTTTGCCACTTGTTATATCCGCCTTCTGCTGTTACTGTTAATATTCTGGTTTTAATTTTGCCGGTTTTTGCGTCTTCATGTTCCATCATACACTGTACACATGTTCCGCATGTTTTCCTGGATAGCATATCCGCGTTTGTATGGCTTGTTCCTTTCCTGTATTCCATTTTAATATCCAGGCTGCTTAAATAGTTGATCCATGTCTGGAATTGAGCAGTTATTGGTTTCTTCGTTGTTACCATAAACGTAATAGCTTTATGGTCCGTTCTCAGTACGAATCTCTTACCATATAAGTAATGGTTGAAATGTTTACAAAAATAGTATATTGCCAATAATTCTTTTCTGGTAATGCAGTATCCTTTTTCGTGGCTGCTCATCGCATGTGAACCATATGCAATGACATGTTCATGTCCTTTTTCATCCTTTTGCGAAAGAACTGCTCCAATAGTATCGAAGCTCGCGTCTGTGTCTAATATAAATTCTTTTCTGAAATCTGGAAATACCAATACTGGGGCGGTTATCAATGCTTCTTTCATTTCCCTGAAAGCCTTTTCACACATCTCTGTCCATCTTATTTTCTCATTGTTTTTTCCGCATATGCTTTCTAGTGCTCTTGCCTTCTTTGCATAGTCTTTTATGAACCGTCGATAATAGTTACAGATACCCAGAAAGCTCCTCAGATTCTTCACACATTTTGGTTTTTGAAATGATTGTATTGCTTCTATCTTAGTATTATCTGTTTGTATGCCGTCTTTATTTATTATGTGTTCCAGAAACTTCACTTCTTTTCTAAATATTTGACATTTTTCGGGGTTCAATCTTAGTCCTGCTGTTGCGATCTTCCCTAGGACTTTTCCAAATATGTTATAATGGTCTTCTTCTGTCTTTGTGAATATTAGGATGTCGTCTAAATATACCATCACTCCATCTTTCCACAAATCTTTCAATACTTTCGTCATTAATTCTTGAAATGTTCCTGGTGCCGCTGCAATACCGAACGGCATCCTGTTAAAACAGAACTGTCCTTCTTTTGTTGAGAATGCTGTTTTCTCTTGAGATTCTTTATCTAACTTCACTTGGTAATAAGCATTTCCCAAGTCGATTGAGCTAAAATATCTGGATCCGTGTAGGATGTCTAAAATTTCATCTACATTTGGCATTGGAAATGCTTGTCTTTCTGTTATCTTGTTTAATTGTCTGAAGTCTAGACAAAGCCTGATGTCTTTTTTCTCTTTCTTCCATACACAAACTAAAGGTGTGTTCCACGGTGAATTACACTTCCTAATTATTCCGTTGTTTTCTAGATTTTTTATTGCTTCCTCAATCTTGTTTTCCAAATTTATTGGCTGACGTCTCGGTTTAATCATTATTGGCTCTCCTTTCGTGATGATCTTATGTTTTATCAGATTGTTACACCCAATGTCCCATTTATCTGCCATAAAAACATTCTTGTTTGCCTGAAATATTTCTAGCAGTCTCTTATTTCCGGTAACTTTTAAAACGTCGATGGCATGACGTAATCTTTCTTCATCTGTTATAATCCGCCCAAATCTAGCTTTTATTTCGCAAATGAAATCACTACGTTTTCCATGTTCTTCTAGTATACATTTCAATTCTATACCAAATAACCTTTGTAGTTCTACTCCTCCAATAATTTCTGGTATTAAATTCTTTACTATAATGAATGTTACATTTCTTTCAATACTGCCCATTTTAACATTGATGTTTATTTTACCCATAGTTTCTAATCTACTGTTGTTTGCACATCTTAGCGATTCCCTTGTTTCTAATATTTCGATATTTTCTAATCGATCAATTACAGATTTAGCCATCACATTAATTCGCGCTCCTGTATCCAATAAACAATCTACTTTCCGCCCTTGGATATCCAGTGTTGTACTCGGTCTACCTTGCATTATATTATATGTTATTACTGGACTTTTTTGTTCTTCTACTGACAAAATATTCTGCTCTCTAGTATCTTCTACAATTTCATTAATACACACGTCTCCATTTTTCTTGAGGAATTTGTAAATTTTCTCTATAGTTCTTTCCTCGTGTTTTACTAATTCATTTACTTTACACTCCTCTTTAAATTTTTCTGAATTTCCTTATCATTCGACTTTTTAATTTCTACACTACTATTATTATTAATATCACGTTCAAAAACACTACAATCTTTATCAATCATACAATCATCATACATACTTAAATTACACATACCGTTAGCATTCATTCTTTGGTTGAAATCAATATTACTTAGTAAATTGCTCCGATCAATGTCCCGTTTGACGGAGCGTGCTCGTTTGGGTCATTCTCCCTGTTATACTTGTCTGGCTGGCTTGACTGTTTTGTATATATCATCTCATCATCAGACTCGATAGCTGCAATATCTTTTCTGTTATATTGTTGGTTTCCCCATTGTCTTTGATGTACGTTCCTTGATTGATACATATCTTCCCTTTGTTGATAGGTATTTCTTTGAATTCTTCCTCCTGACATCTTCCTTTGGTCTCGATCTCTTCCTTGATTTCGTCTTTCCATATTTGTGTAGCACTCTCTTTCTTTGTGTCCTCGTGCATTGCATCTATGACATTTGATTGTTGGGCATTCTCTTCGTATGTGACCTTCAACACCACATGCATAACATTGAAATCTTCTTTTATATTACATTCTCTGCTACTGTGTCCCGGTTTTTGACACGTCCAGCATTCTATCACTTTAACTCTTGTCTCTGGTTTCCATTCGTTGATTTCTCTCTTCGTGGCTCCAACTTGTACTACATCTCTATAAGTTCTTCCCCCAGTTGTAGGTCGTATTGATCTCACCGTGTTTACTCGTTCAATAACCTTGTTAACTTTTTCTATCTTCTTTATAGTTTCTTTAATTTGTTCCGCCGTTTTGAGATCTTTCATTTCGATTTCTTTCCTGACTTCTTTATCTCTTACACAATGTGTCAATAAACATTTCTGAATTTCTTCCTCATTCCAAGTGTGTGAGGCCAATTTTTTAGTCATTTTTGATATTTTCTCTATAAATATTTCCGCTGATTCGTTACCTTGCTCGTAGTTCAAGGCTTCTCTTAAGTCATCAATCAATGACGTTGGTCGATGAAAAGCTGCTCTTAATTTCTGTTCAACGGTTTTACCTTCTGCGGTTTCATATTCTTCAATCAAAGTCCTGTCCAGAAGTGTAATAACTAGTACCATTTGGGTCTTCACTGGTGTCTTCGTTATTTCAAAGAACCTCTGACATTCTTTGATAAATAATTCGAGGTCATCTCCTCTGTGGAATTTTTCTGGAAGTAATCTTCCAATAAGCAGATCCGTTGGAATGGTCGCCATGTTAGAAGCTATAACATTTAATTCTTCGGTCATCAAAATAAATTACTAAGACTATTAAATCCAAAATTATATTTCATTAAATCTGATTATATAAACAAATATTCTTGGGACATTTTCTAAATTTTAATTTCAATCAAATATCAACATACCATCGCATTCATACTTGAATTTCAATTTTATTAAAAATTATTTTATTTTAAAATTTCAATTATCATTTCAATTTTAATATCTTAAAATAATTTAAGTTTCAATTAAAACTTTACAAATTTTAATCATGAACTAATTTAATTTAGTATTTTAATTTTAACTCCTCACAACACCCATTTAAAGAGCAATGTTGGTAATGTATCAAATAGGTTGTTTCTATAGTCCATCGTATCATAATTAACTTTCAAGTGAGATCCACTCACCTGACCCATAATAATAATAAACCTAGGAACTCTTTCCAGGCGAATTCTTACACAATAGCCCAGTTATTGGGGGCAATTTTCTAATTATTTTTTACGTCCCATCTGGTTTGTTGATGACTTTCTCCAATACTCAATGATTAGAATGGTAGTGATCTTATGATATCTTTCTTACATATCAATTCAGCTTCCAATGACTATTCGAAACAGCTTCAACCTAACGATTAAAACTTGCAGTGACTTGTCAATTAGTTCTGATACCGTAATTCAGTTTTTCAGAAATTATTTAAATGACTGACACAACAACCAAAAACTTGTAGCTATTTTGTTATCCTAATTCCGGCATGTTCATTCAGTTTTAGGATGTTATTTTAATTAATTTAGATATAACCATCACAATTAATAGTGGTTGTGGAGCTCTTAATTCGCTACAATTAAGTATATTTTATTGAATTAGATTTAGGTTTGTTGACACTAGAGTGGACTAGTTGTCCATGAGACCCCCAGAATTGAATTTCGTTGAATATAAGGTTATGAATTTTTTTGATGTACAAGATAAATTCTATTTTAGAGGTTCGCAACCAGTGTTTCACATATCCTTAGAAGTGTCCTTGCTGTTACAATAGGAACGCAAGAGAAATATTTGAAATATTTGCCGAGAAAAAGATAATAATGGAAATTAAAGTGCATAAAGTTGATGAACACTGACATTAAGGTAGTAATAAGCCAACAACTTCCTTTTTATTTGATAATACAACAAAAAAGGTTGAGAACCGCTGCTCTAATTCAGAATTGAAAATTAAGACATTAATTTAACAAACATTTTAAATAATTAAATAAAATTTAAGTTATTATTGTACAATCAATTACCTTCTTTGAACACATTTTGCCCATCTATTATGTATAATTTAAAAATATCTTATTTAGATAACACATGTGGTTAAATTGTAATTCAAATGAAAATAATTTTTTATAAACATTCTAACAATTGTTTGGAATTTTAAAAAACAATTTTGCATTTTATAGTTGAATTTTTAAAACATTTTTAAATCATTCAACCAAAATAATTAAAAATATAATAAATTATAATTTAAATATATGATTTTTATTTACATCAAATTTTAAAATTTTTTAAAATTTTAAAACATCAAAATTAAGTCTCTTAGAAGTTTGCTTATTAATTAAAACAAAAAAACAAATAAAAAATTTCAATCATAATTTTAAACAAATTCTTGATTATTTTAAAATTTCGATTTTAATAATTTCACAATTTATTAAATTTGTTTAAATATAAAACATCTACAAGACTTTTACAACAATTAAAATATTGAAACGTTAGTTTTTTTAAAAATTAATATTATTGTTTTAATCAAGTCTTTTATAGATGCGTGAAAATCTGATAGTATGGGGAAAATACTTATGTAAATTTGATTTTAATGTCACCAACAACATTTATCGAGGAAATCATAAAGATATATTAGGCTGTGACAAAATATTAGTTGCATATGATAGTTTCAGTAATACAATTGCAGTATATGATGAAAGACACATCAAACTTAATTTCCTCAGTATAGAAACAAATTTAAAATCGTCTTTCAAAATCCAAAAAAAATTGCACTCGATTAATTTCTGCAACTCAAAATATATCTTTGGTGGAGATGATTTAGGCTACATTCACATTTTTAATATAAACAATAAAAGACTAGTCCAGTCTCTGGAAACAGGACATAAACGTGCTATCATACATTCCGACCTATCTATTGATTGTACAAATATTTATTCTTGTTTTCAGGATGGTGAATTTTCGGTTTCAAATATAAAATCAGGAAGTTCGACTTTGTGGAATTGGGAAAATGGATTTGTAACTTGTTTTAATACTTATCCATGGATAAATGAGTGTGTATTAATTGGAACGTTAAAGGGACATTTATCAATGTGTGATGTATCCAAATCTGAAACAATAGGCCAAAAGCTATCATTTGGATCTAGGATAAATTCCGTGTCGTGTTCCTCTTTCCAAAAAGATTTATCGTTAATTGGTGACAGTAAAAATAGAGCTGTTTTGTTAGATTCTAAAACTTTTAAAACTATAAAAACATACAACACTAACAGCCCAGTCACCTCTTGTACCATGAGCAATGGAACATTATATTCTTTTGGTGAAGAAAACGGAAATTTATGGATTTATGATTTGAGAAATCCAAACATTCAAGTCTTTACGAAACAAATGAAGAATAAAATTAAATTTTTGCAATTTCGTGAAGTGGATCGCAAATTGGAAATTAAATCTGAAAAACAAAAATACAGCGAAAAGGTAAATGAGAATTGTCATCTAAGTCCGAGTTCTAATTCTGCAATTAGCTCAGAAAAAAGTACCTATTCAAATAAAATTGAAAACTCATCCGATTCAAATCCAAAAAGAACAGAAAAGGAAGTAATATTAATTGAGAACCAACCACTGATCATAACTTCACCAAAAGATGACGAGTTAAATGAAATGTTGAGTGAAAAATGCAGCAAAAAGATAAATGAGAAATGTCTTAACAATCAGCTAAAGGCACAGTGTTCTTTAGTTATCTCAGAGAAAGGTACCTATTCAAATAAAATTGAAAACTCATCCGATTCAAATCCAAAAAGAACAGAAAAGGAAGTAATATTAATTGAGAACCAACCACTGATCATAACTTCACCAAAAGATGACGAGTTAAATGAAATGTTGAGTGAAAAATGCAGCAAAAAGATAAATGAGAAATATCTTAACAATCAGCTAGGGGCACAGTGTCCTTTAGTTATCTCAGAGAAAAGTACCAATTCAAATAAATCCAATAAAACAGAAACTGAAGTAAGATTTAGTGAGAATCAACCAGTGACCCCAGCTTCAACAAGATGTGAGAACAAAGCTGTTAACATGACCTTTTCGTCAGCTGTCCAGTATATCAAACAAAAGAATAATTTTATGAAAAAAACGATTGATAATGAATTGACAGAAATATTAATTAATATAGATGAACGCGTTAAAAAAAATATTTTATCCTGTCTGACGGATCATTTGAAAATTGGAGAAAATAATGTTATCAATTTGTTAAAAAACCAATTTGAAATCAAGCAATGTCTTTTGGATGAAATCGAACTTCTAAAGGCTAAATTGTAAAAATAACATTATTTAATAAATAGTTTTGATTTTTTTCATCACTTTTGATAGGTTTTATTTTTTCATCATATTTCATTTTGATAAAAGATCAAAATTTTAATTCTACGCAATACAGATTTTTATTTTTGCATTCATCAAGTGTCATTAATAAAAGTCTAAGGAAACAGAAACAGCGAAGGTTTAAGAAGTCAAAATAGTTAGGACATAAATTACTAATAAAACGCAATATTCAAAATAAAGACGATGAAAAATAAAAAAATACACGAAATAAGTTACAACATAAAAATCGATGAAGATAAGACACAACACCAACAAAAAAATAAAACCAAGAAGTGAAGGATGGAATATTTTATATTAAATAACATTTAAAATTTTTTTTGATTAATCCTAAATGTTTTACTTATATATTTTATGTTCCATTCAAATTCAAAAAATAATTTATTCATTTAATTGATGTTTATTGACTTTTATTGATTACTTTATTGTCATTTAGGCCTGATTTATTGCTATTTGATTATTTTCATATTATACACCGCGTTGTAATTTATCAAATAATCCATAAATTATAATATGAGATACATACTAACTCATCTGTGTCCTAAAAATTCATTAAAGGTACACCGGCCAATTTATTATGGGATTCCAAAAAGGATAGAAAAATTAATGATACATACAAACACGTTGAGTGTCATTTCTATAATAAATCAAATAGGTAAACAAGAGATAAAATACACCACTTGTTAAAAAACCATTTTAAAAATTTATAAAATAGTAAATCATGGGCTATTCTGTTTATAAATTTTAATATTTATTTAATTTTATAACAAATTTAAAAATAACTTCATTTTTTTGAAATAATTTCACATAAATATTTTTAAAATTTGATATTGTAGTGTCTCTGACTTCCACACTAATAAAAATATCAACTTAATAATTAAAGTTAAAATATATTAAATTAATTAAATTTAAATGATTCTTTAAATATTCAAAAATTAATCTTTTTAATTTGCAAAGTTCGGTATAAAACCCTTGTATCAAAAAACAATAATTTAACGTCATCTTGATATTCAAATATATTTACTTTTTTATCTATAATGCGTAGAAAAATCTCAGTACTATCCATGTTCATCTTCTTTGAAGTACATATTGACCATATCGGTTCCTGAAATTGTACACTCACAAATAGGACTTATTTATTTTACAAACTTCCTTTTACCTGAACGATTTCATACTACATGTACACGTACATTTAGTAACAATATAATAACAACATTTTAGTTTACTAAAGTTTTTATTTAGACATTCTAAAGGCATTTATAGAAATCAGTCAGTATTGTTAGTTTAAAACCAGGCATGTTATTAATTCAAATGATAATTGCAAAATATGTGAAATGAAACTCTAATGTACACAATACAGGTACAACCTTTCTACGTCATTAAAAGCCACTGAATGCGCAACTGACGAAAATGTACATCTTTTAGAGCATCTTTTAACATCATAGATTCTCTTTCATCCATGCTGTCAGAATTTACAGATGTAACATGAACCACAATATTTCTTTATTAGAAAACTTGAGAATCACGTAAAGGGGACGTTCTAAATTACAACTAAACCATTAAGTAAACTTGTTGGTTTTTTTTGTAAAAATGTTCGTAGGAACAATAATCAATGATCCAGGTCATTATATGCATGGTTCTCGTCCGCTTATTCTCTGGAGTAAATGGAAATGTTTGTAAGACGTCAAGAATTTTATCTTTGTTGTTTAACTAAGTATCTATGATGAATGTGGGATATTAAATTCATAACATACTTGTTTCAACTTCGTACGACATAACACTTGCCTTATTGCTAATCAGTTATCAAACAATTATGAGGGCGTACTCCACGTTTTAGATAATCA